>NMRB01004393.1:5834-38473 GCA_002633025.1 Notospermus geniculatus
TACTCACCTATAACACAGCACGTTTCAACCCTATACTTGTCTATTTCACAGCAATGTAAAGCTAGATGAGCCAGCTCTAATCTCATCTCCTTCACATAGAGTAGATTGGAGAAAGTATCCATGTGTTCTAGTCGATACGGATCACAGGGTCGGAGCTGGGTGAACGCCTCCACGGCTTGGTCAACATCTGCAAGTCAGAAAGGTAATACACTGGTGAAGGTATGATTTATGAATAAGGACCTTAAAGCGAATGGCTCGCGGGGTTTGTTGACAGTTGTTTGTTGACATGTCCTCAAATCAAGCGCCGTTTTGAGAAAAGGCGAAAGAAGGATTTTAGTTTAATGGGAAATGCATTAGACAGCCAAACTTCGGAGGCGAAATTCTGCAAAATATGCCGCTTTGAAATCAATGTGAATAGTACAAAATGTACATTTTGACCGACTGAATTTGAAAATGTCATTAACCCATTTTAACAAATTTTTAATGGAACCTCGTCCCCAGGTGCACGTTCGCATATTTGCACAGGTTTTGCCTATGAATGGAGTTCGGCTTTGCCTGGAGACTAGGTTCACTCTCTATGGGAGGTACCACCAAAAATCAAAACAAACCCTGCGAGCTATTCGCTTTAAAATAAATGGATAAAACTGATAGCAACTAAGTCAGCTAGCAGCAGGTCCCGGGTTCGAATCCCGGGCCATATGGGATTAATCATCCCTGGCTCTTCAGTCCTTAGCATAGGACAGTAAGCCGTGGTGCCTTGTACCTTGTGTCTTTGCAAGGGCAAGTAAAGTACCCCATCCAAGTGAGGAACATTAGTAGCTTAAGATGGCCTCTTCCGAACTTACCAGGGCTGGGTTGCACAAAACTCATGAGAGCGCTAACTTGGTGTTAGCGCTAACTTTATGTAAAGTGATATAAAAAGACAATGGATTTTTACGTCATTTAACATAAAGTTAGCGCTAACACCAAGTTAGCGCTAACGTGAGTTTTGTGCAACCCAGCCCAGGGCCAATAACGCAATGGCTTCGACCCTGACGGGCGCGATTTTGCATGCACCTCGCAAACAATAGAAATTCTATTGTTTGCGAGGTGCATGCAAAATCGCGCCCGTCAAACGGCAAGGCCTGCAACGGCTGGGTCAAATTCGACATACCATACATCAATTGACTTATCTTTCTTGTCGGTATCTTTCTGCTCTCTTCATTTTTTGCGTAAGTCCGACATAACGGGTCCCTTTCTCAAAACCCATTTCATTTCGCCATGCTGTTCAGTGCAGTTTACACATGCCCGATGCATTGCATCATTTCAAAATGGCCGCCATTTCGACCGTAAACACAAACTGTGATTGTGAAAGAACTTTTTTCTGTCACGTTTTGCGGGAAAATGACAGTGATGATGGCTGTAGCGGCAAAAAAAACAAATCGATTGATGTATGGTATGTCAAATTTGACGCAGCCGTTGCGGAGATATCGGCCATAAACCTCACGCCACTTGGAACTGGAATGGAAAGTAATACAAACAGGGTGTGCGCTGGGCCATGAAATGGTTTAGCCACTGTGGCTAAGGGACTTGAAAATCAGCTAGCCACACTGGGGTCTCATTAGCCACACCATGCGGTTTATATGTGGCGAAAATCAGTTAGCCACACAATTAGCCACAGTGAAAATCAAAATTCATTGAACACTAACAGGAAACCGAAAATTTATCAGCAGTACAGTATCACTGATCAGCAGCAGCTGCCTAGATTAAACACATACCGCACTATTCTGGAGCAAAAACTGTATGGTGAGACCAGAGATTCTACACACCACTGTATAGTGATGACGTAGACCGCATTGAGATTTGGAGCCAAAACTGTATGGTGAGACCAGAATCCTATAGCTACGCACAAAATGCTGACGTAGACACACAGCATGGCACACTGCTCATGCTGCTTCGCCAAAGTTATGGGTTTTCGCCAAAGTTGCGCCACTCTACTCATGCCGTGGCGCAAAAAAACTACTTTTGACTTTGCCACTGTCTGGAAAACACCTTCTCGCCAGTGTGGCACATTGATAGTCATATTCCCATCGCCACATGGCTCACCAAGTCGCCGTCGGCGACGTGGCGAACGGCCAGCGCGCACCCTGTACAAATACAAATACTGACCTCTTATATTATGATAATAAACAGCGACTTGTGACTTGATATAAATACTTTTTGAGAAACCACTGTCCATGAGATCTTGATAAACTTTAAACGCCTCCTCGTTCAGCTGTAGTTCCAAGTAGATATGACCGAGGAAAAACTGTTTCATCCAGTGGTTTGGAAGGTTTAGACTGGAAAGCTGGAAAAAGGAAGGTCAGGATTGTTATACGGCAACCCAATCACCTAGGCGTAAGCATCTGGTACTAAAGGTAGAACTAAAGCCTGGCGTACATCGGCCTTGTGACTGGAAGCAACAACAGGCAATGGCATTTCTAGCAACGGTTACGGTTGTCAACTACTTGGAACCAGCAGCAACTGATCAGATGCTCAAACAGGCCGATGTACGTGCACCGGCAACGCTATTGCCGACCGTTGCCGCTAGTTCCAGCCAGTTGCTCATGTTCTACTCGTTGCCAACGGTCGCTGCTAGTTGTCTTCAGATGTACGCGCGCTGGCAATGAATTTCCTCGTTTGTGGACCACACCTGGTCACGTGATCACATGACTCCCAAGTGGTCTGATCGGAAGACATCGACAATTTCCATGTAGCATTCAGTATCATTGCCTATCCGATGTGCGTGCTGCAGATTGAAGACTGGATTGTGCCACTTGTTGCCGCAATGACCTGTCGTAACCGATGTGTGCGGAACGCGTACATCAATAGCGACTGTTGTGTTCAGTTGCTTCCAGTCGGAAGGCCAATGTACGCTTGGCTGTAGATTCAGGATTGAAACACTGTCTCCTAACAAACAAGGACGGACTCTTATCCGTGATGTCCACCGATTCAGACCAAGAGAAACTGAGAAGCTATAAATGTCTGAGATACAGTGGTGTGAATTAATATTCGAACAGAGGGAATTCAGCTTTTCATTAAAGGCAAACTGTATCCAATATCTATATCAAAAGTATTTGAAGTCAGTCCTAGAATGCACTCCTCTAGTCTGATATGTTTTCGCTGAATTCAGATATTGCATATCACGAGAATGGCGAAAATATCGAAATCTGACATTTCGTGAGATTTGCTGTTATCACCATTTTGTCTGGATATTTTGTGGAATTTTTTCCCCTTGCAACAACATGTTGAATGGGGGTATTACCTGACAGCGTTTGGAAACAGAAGTTGATATTCATACACCTGTGATTCAAGTTTGATGTCTTTGATATTTTCCAATATGTCAAATTTCGATATTTTCACCACTTTCTTGATATCCAGCATCTGAATTCAGCGAAAACATATCAGACTAGAGGAGTGCCTATCTAGGACTGACTTCAAATACTTTTGATATAGATATTGGAATACCGAAGTGACAAATTTTGCTGAATTCCCTCTGTTCGAATATTAATTCACACCACTGTAATATCGAGCTGAGAGAATCACCAGGCCTACCATTTCTTTATCAGTGATCAGTAAAGCTAACTCAAGCCACGCCCCCCAGTGTAACGGTTCCTTGTGTACCGCCTCCAGGAGAGCGTCCAACGCTTCTCTGTGTAAGTCTAACTTCTTTAGCACCACACCGTACAGATAGAAACAGAAACCATCGAGACTGTTCTCCTTTAACTCTTTATAGAATTCACCACGGAGAACTCGTAGGTGTTCGTTTTCAATCTTCTCAACCGGGCCTGGAAAAAACAGATATTTTATGGTGAACACATGAATTACGGAAAGTACAGTTGAAGGCAACAACTGTTTTTTACAGTTTTCTAGACCAATATTAATAACCTGGGTTTCCTCGGTGAATGGTGGGGTTTCCTTCTGGACTGATGGACAATCATTCATCCCAACCAGACATGTACAGTCCCCCCTCGCTAAAATGAACCCTTCGGGGTCCAAGGGTTAAGCTACGTTTAGCTGACACGCGGAATGCGGAACGTGGAAGCGGAAAATGCAATGTATTTTCGCATACAACATATCGCTTCCGCCGGAGATTCCGCATCCCATCCCTATACCGCATTCTGGATGTCTGGTAAATGCAGCTTAACGTGGAGTTCGTAATAGCGAGGATTTACATACACGTCATGAAATTTTGGGAGCCACATGTTGGGTTTGTACTATCTGGGAGTTCGTAAAATCGAGGTTCATAAGAGCGAGGGTGAACAGACATGTACCTATAATGTAGAGTCTCCCTGGTCATCCACCTTTTCTTCTCCCCCGACATGTAACGGGAATACATATGAAGAAAGAGGTTTGAACAGACATGTACCTATAGAGTCTCCCTGGTCATCTGCCTTTTTCTTCTCCCCCGACATGTAACGGGAATACATATGAAGAAAGAGGTTTGAACAGACATGTACCTATAGAGTCTCCCTGGTCATCTGCCTTTTTCTTCTCCCCCGACATGTAACGGGAATACATATGAAGAAAGAGGTTTGAACAGACATGTACCTATAGAGTCTCCCTGGTCATCCGCCTTTTTCTTCTCCCCCGACATGTAACGGGAATACATATGAAGGAAATATCCCTTGCTGCTCTTGGAGTCCGTCAGGAAGAAAGCAGCTCTGTCATATTCTTTCAAGTCAAAGTAGCTCTTTGCCAAGGTAAACTGGTCATACTCCTTTAAGAATTGCTGAAGAAAAGGAATTGATCAGTTACTGGTATATATGAAAACTTTAAGTGAAAAGATAAATGATACAATGGTGTATAAGTGGAGTAACGGTGTAATGTTTTTCCGTGTGGCCGTTTTTCTGTGTGATTTCCATTGTTTGGAACACACTGGGAAATGGACTCGCTGTTTCTCTGTGTGTCGCTCATTGTCAAGTCGCCGCTTATTCCGTCAATCTATTGTATTGTCACATTGGCACACTGGCCTCACTGAAAAACGTTACACCGGTACTTTGAGTGAGCATGGTTCAAATGTCCTTACCTCAGATTCATCAACTTGAGGAAGATCCAGTGAGACCCCATCCAGGGCAAACGAAATTTCAGCTGACCTGAAAAGGATAATACAGGAAGATGAATAAAACAAGACATCTATATAATAATGCTGGAAGTCGGCTCAATAAAGTCACACTTAGAAGCTTTGTTTTGCGAAGAAATTGGGCACGGTAATAGAGGATACCATATCCTGATGCAACGGGTGGAAAAAAACATTATTATGGGGCCCCATCCCATAATGCCCTCTTCTATTGTCTCGACGGTCACATGCCAGTAATTGATCAATCAGCGCACGGTTGGGGCGGGACTTGCATGATAATGTTTTGGTGATGTTTATGGACTGTCAGTGTATTAATCATCGATTTTTTCGATCGTGAAGATGATCGGTGGTCAAAAATTTATCGATTTGAATCACTTCATACCGCCTCCCACGTAGCTAGTAGTTTAGGCGCATCCGGCTTTTGGAAGTAACTTTTATTGGCCAATGTTTACATAAAATGCACGCCATGCATTGCACAATGTATTGTAGGCCTAAATGTACAGCGGGGTGCTGATGTTTGGGCCCTTTCCGCCTGGCTGGCTTCACACATGCTAGGTGCGATAAGGCCTATTGCTAAATGTGACAATGTGAGGGATAATGCAGTTGTTCCTGGGCATGTAAGGTTAGTGGTCTCCCTAGCCATAGGCCTATATTCTAATCCCTCGCTGAACAATAGAACCGGACCTAAATTCCAGGGGGACTTCAGTTCCTGTCACACCTGCAATGCTGCATGCATCATGCACGGGATGGGTGGGTGGCACGCCGACCCATTTGAAGCTAAATATCTTCACAATTCCGCGCTAACAACAAGTATTTTACCATTTTGCACTATGCAAGAGTCCCCTGCTCGCACAAGCACGGTTTATTTTTGTCAGATCATGTTTTATTTGATTCAAATCCCATGATTTATTCGAAACATTCACTCCAGAAGAACTCAAATTTGCTGCCATATTTTGACCCATAGATGGCGCTGAGCTCAGCGCAGGAAGGGAATTCATGGTGTACCGCTAAACTCTATGACGTCACAAATACACCAAACATTCAAATTCAAATTCAGTTTTTTGCAAATTCAAATAACGGTAGTTTATTGTCCCGTATAAAGATATACATTTTATATTGGAGAGAAGAACAAACGGCTTGCCATAGTAATGTGCGTACTTATATGGCAAGCCGTTTGTTCATTATTCCAAAAACTTAAACTAAGTTTTTGCCAGAAACTAAGTTTTTGACTTCAGAAACCAAGTTTTTGGTCCAGAAACTTAGTTTATGTTCCAGAAACTTAGTTTTTGGTCAGAAACTTAGGGCCATATTCACGGGTCGCACTTTCATTAAAGTCTGACTTTTCTCAATGCTTCAAGCATAGAGAAAGTCTAACTTAAGCTGTACTTTGGGCTAAAGTGCGACCCGTGACATACGGCCCCATGTTTCTGGATCCAAAATACAAGTTACATGTTCAAATACTAAGTTTTTGAAGTCAAAAACCTGGTTTCTGGAAAAAAACGACTTTCCATAACTGTGTTTTTGAAAGCAGAAACTAAGTTTTTGGCCAGAAACCAGTTCTGACTTCAGAAACCAAGATTTTGGTCCAGAAACCAAGATTTTGGTCCAGAAACATAGTTTTGGTGCAGAATCTTATTTTTTGCTCGTGAAACTAAGTTTCTGGATCCAACTAGTTGGATGTCCAAAAACTAAGTTTTTGGACCAGAAACTTATTAGTTTTTGAAGTCAGAAACCAACAAACGGCTTGCCATACACTACCGCATAGAACATATTGAAGAAAAAATGAATTAGAACGACATTTTTATTGTCATCATACCATGAGGATATGAAAGTTACTAAATATCAAAAAAACATCTGAAAAAGATATTTGATAATGAAAAAAAAATTCTTGCAGGAAAGAGACGCGTCGAAGGCGAGTTCGCGAATGCCGACACGTCCGCGGACTCGTCTTCGACCCGCCGCTTTCCCAACTGAGCTAAAGTGGGAAAAGTTCAAACTTCCCGCGCTCCACCACGTGCTGCATTATCTTTTCCCGCCATTTAACTAAATCATCTCCAAGGTCACGTTGGTTATAAAGAGGTCAAACTTCACGTGGTCAATTAGATTATAAACAAGATTACATCCGTGAGTCTAAATTTGTTCTCAATTCTTTTCCAAATTTCCGTCAAATATCCGTGCCATACGAGACGATCAATAGGATATTCTTAGAGATTGGTATGTATAGATTCAAAATATGTATTTATTGGAGTTTTAGATGGTTACATTTGGGATGCATTTGGCTTTAGACAAGTGTACTCTTCCACGATTCTGAACGGACACTGTTCAGCGTGCTCGCCATTGTTGTTAGGGTGCTAAAAATAGGGGTAGGTGTAAACTGCTGATTTCGTGCTGATTTCCTGCTGAACTTGCTGATTTATTCTGCTGAACTTTTTCAAATGGTGCGCATTCCTTTATTTTTAAATATATTTCAATGAAATTTGGTTATATTACAGTCCTGTATCATAACTTTATATAGACAGGGCGAAAATGCTATTTATTTTTTAATTTGGGTGACTTTGATCGTGTTTTTGTGGGCACTTCTCGAGGATCGATCGCGAAGTTCAGCGTGGATTTCGCTGATCAACTTCACTGGATCTCCACCGAAAGAATATCAACATATTCTTCAAACTTTTACGATTTATTGTAAGATTATGATATGAAGTGTTGAAAATATGTAGTCACTTTCGATAAAAGTGACTTTGACCGAGGTTTTGAGGCCAATTTCTTGAGGGCCGTAGACTGGGAAATTTGGTTCCAAAACTTGCCGCTAGATGGACCTGCTGATGGCAGCCTGTGGGTCTTGCTGAATGTTACAATATACAATGCAAAAAAGAAATGCATTGGCAGATAAAATGTTAGGATATGAACAAGGAGAAATTCCTAATATTACACAAGAAGAACTTAATTTTGCTAAAAAATTAGAAAATAAATATGGACTTGTTATTGTAAATCTCAAAGGACTAATGAGACATTTTTCGTATGATAATGCTTGGCATTTCAAAGTTGATGAAATAGTTCACCTTTACAATTTTCATACAAAACCAATTCACCAAAAGGAAGTATAAGAGAATTTAAAGCTGGAGATCTAAAAGAAATTGAAGCAATATTTGGAAGAAATAAAAAATGCAGAAAAAGTTTTTAGATCATATTTCAAAGAATATGATACACCTTTTACTGGACAAGAACGTGGAAGAATTCCCCATAGAAATTTACAGAGACAATTAACAGAAGAAACTTCATTTATAGAAAGTAATACAGCAGTTAATAATGAAGATGTAAATAAAATAGTAGAACAAAATAGATGAAGCACATGCAAATGATGAAACTGATCCTTTAATACAAAAAGATTATGAAGAATTAATGAAATTATTTTTTTAAAAATCTGAACAAATAAAAAATTATATTGGAAAACAATATGAAAGAACCAAAAATTTTTTAAAAGAAAAAATTATAAATATTTCCGAAAAAATAGCACAAAGAAGATATCAAAAAATTAATGATGACTCATTAAGTTTAAGCGAATGATTGAAAAATTTATTCAAATTAAAAGGATTTAAAATAGCGACAATTGTTACTGCTGTTATTTTAACTATTTCTGCTATTGGAGCATCAATTGGAAATTTTTTTAATGGAAATCCTAAAAAACCAAATGAACCAAATAAACCAGATGATTCAAAACCTGATGATTCAAAAAATGCCAGATAAAATTAAAGATGGATTAAACAAATTTAAAAAATACCTAATTTCTTTAGGAAAAAATGCTTTAACTGCTTTACCAGGAATTATAGGAAGTATAGTTAGTTATGTATTAAAAGCACCGTTCGATAATTCTCGATCAATCAACTGTGTCTTAGCTCCCAATTTCCAAGGGCGGTCTTTCAAATTGACTGGTAAGTCAATTTCTAGTTTTAACTATTTCTGCTATTGGAGCATCTATTGGAAATGTTTTTAAGGGAAATCCTAAAAAACCAAATGATCCAAAAAAACCTGATGATTCAAATAAGGCAGATGATTCAAAAAAACATATCCCAGATAAAATTAAAGATGGATTAAACAAATTTAAAAAATACCTAATTTCTTTAGGAAAAAATGCTTTAACTGCTTTACCAGGAATTATAGGAAGTATACATGTAGTTAGTTATGTATTAAAAGCTGCAGCTGCAGTAATAGGATTTTTATCTGAGCATGTAATTATTGCAATTGCAGTAACAATTCTAGTAATTATAAAAATATTGACAATTAATTGGGGAGAAATAACAAGAACAAGTGATCGCATTGTTCATAAAAGTAAAAATATTATAAAACAAGAAAAGGACATCGGAGCGATGTCAATGGTTTCCGATGAGAAGTTTACTCCTCTAGAGCTAGGTAACTGTGACCTTGACATCTGACCTTGAGAAGTATTGCGTAACTGGAACAGGGATCCTTGATTTAACTTAAGGAAGGAGATGGTTAATTCTGGCTTCTAATAAGTTTTCTCCTGAAATTCTGAGCTACACTTTAGAACTGTTTGACCTTGACCTTGACCTCTGGCCTTCAAGGTCATTGCCTAATCTGGAAGCTCATCCTTGCTAACCTAGGTGTAGGTGAAGGTTTTAGGCTTCCACCATCACCAGGGGCTGACTCATGTTATTTGTGACAGTTGACTGTGACCTTGACCTCTGACCTTGAGAAGTATTGCGTAACTGGAACAGGATTCCTGATTAAACCTGTCGGGGATGGTTAATCCAGGCTTCTTAATCGTTTTCTCCTGAAATTCAGAGGAGATTTGCACTTTAGAACTGTTGGACCTTGACCTTGACCTCTGACCTTCAAGGTCATTGCGTAATCTGAAAGCTCATCCTTGATAACCTAGGTGTAGCTGAAGGTTTTAGGCTTCAAGTGAAGCACATGATCCTTGCCTGTACACCTCCAACAACAAAAATGGCTTCCAGGGAGTGGAGTTGACTTGAAAAAGTCTGAGTCAAAATACTGCTTACCAGATGGAAAAGTCCGCACCAAACTATAATCACTATCAGCCACAGATGTTTACACATCATATCCACAAGTTTTTGTCCAGTTTCCCACACCACAGAATGGCGAAAAGCTATCTTCATTTTTCACGTAAGGCCGACATAACGGATCCCTTTCTCAAAACCCATTTCATTTCGCCATGCTGTTCAGTGCAGTTTACACGTGCGAGATGCATTGCATCATTTCAAAATGGCCATCATTTCGACCGTAAACACAAACTGTGATTGTGAAAGAACTTTTTTCTGTCACGTTTTGCGGGAAAATGACAGTGATGATGGCTGTAGCGGCAAAAAAGACAAATCGATTGATGTATGGTATGTCAAATTTGACCCAGCCGTTGCGGAGATGTTGGCCATAAACCTCGCGCCATTCGGAAGTGGAATGGAGAGTAATACAAATACAAATACTGACCTCTTATATTATGATAATAAACAGCGACTTGTGACTTGATATAAATACTTTTTGAGAAACCACTGTCCATCAGATCTTGATAAACTTTAAACGCCTCCTCATTCAGCTGTAGTTCCAAGTAGATATGACCGAGGAAAAACTGTTTCATCCAGTGGTTTGGAAGGTTTAGACTGGAAAGCTGGAAATAGGGAAGGTCAGGATTGTTACACGGCAACCCATTCATCTAGGCGTAAGCATCTGGTACTAAAGGTAGAACTAAAGCCTGGCGTAAATCGGCCTTGTGACTGGAAGCAACAACAGGCAATGGCATTTCTAGCAACGGTTACGGTTGTCAACTACTTGGAACCAGCAGCAACTGATCAGATGCTCAAACAAGCCGATGTACGCACACCGGCAACGCTATTGCAGACCGCTGCCGCTAGTTCCAGCCAGTTGCTCATGTTCTACTTGTTGCCAGCGGTCACTGCTAATCGTCTTCAGTCGCTTCCGATGTACGCGCACTGGCAATGAATTTCCTCGTTTGTGGAGCACACCTGGTCACGTGAATGTTTATCACATGACTCCCGAGTGATCCGTTCGGAAGACATCGACAATAGACTCTATCACTCCAATAGAGCGCAGCACCTGACGGTAACTTGCTAGGCCTCAGCGTCACGACGTCCCGTCCCCCATTCTGAACACGGTGACGTCACTCGAAAAACCTCCAATTGTTTCAGCAATCATGACGTCGTCTCAAGTCAAGATGTCATGGAATGAGTACGGGACGTCGTGACGCTGTAGTTACCGTCAGGTGCTGCGCTCTTTTGGACTGATATCGTCTATTTCCATGTAGCATTCAGTACCATTGTCTGTCGGATGTGCGTGCTGCAGACTGAAGACTGGATTGTGCCACTTGTTGCCGCAATGACCTGTCGTAACCGATGTGTGTGGAACGCGTACATCAATAGCGAATGTTGTGTTCAATTGCTTCCAGTCGGAAGGCCAATGTACGCTGGCTGTAGATTCAGGATTGAAACACTGTCTCCTAACAAGGACGGACTCTTATCCGTGATGTCCACCGATTCAGACCAAGAGAGAAACTGAGAAGCTATAAATGTCTGAGATACAGTGGTGTGAATTAATATTCGAACAGAGCGAATTCAGCTTTTCATTAAAGGCAAACTGTATCCAATATCTATATCAAAAGTATTTGAAGTCAGTCCTAGAATGCACTCCTCTAGCCTGATATGTTTTCGCTGAATTCAGATACTGCATATCACGAGAATGGCAAAAATATCGAAATCTGACATTTCGTGAGATTTGCTGTTATCACCATTTTGTCTGGATATTTTGTGGAATTTTTTCCCCTTGCAACAACATGTTGAATGGGGGTATTACCTGACAGCGTTTGGAAACAGAAGTTGATATTCATACACCTGTGATTCAAGTTTGATGTCTTTGATATTTTCCAATATGTCAAATTTCGATATTTTCACCACTTTCTTGATATCCAGCATCTGAATTCAGCGAAAACATATCAGACTAGAGGAGTGCATATCTAGGACTGACTTCAAATACTTTTGATATAGATATTGGAATACCGAAGTGACAAATTTTGCTGAATTCCCTCTGTTCGAATATTAATTCACACCACTGTAATATCGAGCGGAGAGAATCACCAGGCCTACCATTTCTTTATCAGTGATAAGTAAAGCTAACTCAAGCCACGCCCCCCAGTGTAACGGTTCCTTGTGTACCGCCTCCAGGAGAGCGTCCAACGCTTCTCTGTGTAAGTCTAACTTCTTTAGCACCACACCGTACAGATAGAAACAGAAACCATCGAGACTGTTCTCCTTTAACTCTTTATAGAATTCACCACGGAGAACTCGTAGGTGTTCGTTTTCAATCTTCTCAACCGGGCCTGGAAAAAAACAGATATTTTGTGGTGAACACCTGAATTAGTATGGAAAATACAGAAGGCAACAAGGAGTGGTTTTTTTACGGTTTTTCTAGATTTGCAGGATGCAAGTTGACTCATCTTAATTCAATAGAGCAACCTACTTTTTTTGACTTTTCTACCTTTCACCGCCCTGAAATGCCACTGCATTAAGCTGAATAGAGAACAGTATAATGAGTCAAAGTGGTTTATGGCGGTATTATCGGCGTCTGGAAACATGGCGGATTGTGGCACTGCCGGCAGTAATTCATGAATTGGCAATTTTTATTTCTACATGAGAGGTGACGAGGATTTTCGTCAAAAAGTGGGCGTGATCTTCTAGGCAGCTCATGGCAGGGCGGTTTAGGGTGGCATGGGTTCTATTGGGTTAACCCGGGTTTCCTCGGTGAACGATGGGGTTTCTTTCTGGACTGACGGACAATCATTCATCCCAACCGAGGTTTGAACGGACATGTACCTATAGAGTCTCCCTGGTCGTCTGCCTTTTTCTTCTCCCCCGACATGTAACGGGAATACATATGAAGAAAGAGGTTTGAACAGACATGTACCTATAGAGTCTCCCTGGTCATCCGCCTTTTTCTTCTCCCCCGACATGTAACGGGAATACATATGAAGAGGTTTGAACAGACATGTACCTATAGAGTCTCCCTGGTCGTCTGCCTTTTTCTTCTCCCCCGACATATAACGGGAATACATATGAAGGAAATATCCCTTGCTGCTCTTGGAGTCCGTCAGGAAGAAAGCAGCTCTGTCATATTCTTTCAAGTCAAAGTAGCTCTTTGCCAAGGTAAACTGGTCATATTCCTTTAGGAATTGCTGAAAAAAGGAATTGATCAGTTAGTTCTGAAAAATTTAAAGACAAATGATATAATGGTATGGAGTACCGGTACTTTGAGTGAGCATGGTTCAGAAATGTCCTTACCTCAGATTCGTCAACTTGAGGGAGTTCCAGTGAGACCCCATCCAGGGCAAACGAAATTTCAGCTGACCTGAAAAGGATAATACAGGAAGATGAATAAAACAAGACATCTATCTATATGCTGGAAGTCGGCTCAATAAAGTCACACTTAGAACAGAAGCTTTGTTTTGCACAGAAATTGGGCATGGTAATAGAGGATACCATATCCTGATGCAATGGGTGGAAAAAAACATTATCATGGGGACCCATCCCATAATGCCCTCTTCTATTGTCTCGACGGTCACGTGCCATTAATTGACCAATCAGCGCGCAGTTGGGGCGGGACTTGCATGATAATGTTTTGGTGATGTTTATGGACTGTCAGTGTATTAATCATCGATTTTTTCGATCGCAAAGACGATCGGTGGTCAAAAATTTATCGATTTGAATCACTTCATACCGCCTCCCACGTAGCTAGTAGTTTAGGCGCATCCGGCTTTTGGAAGTTAATTTTATTGGCCAATGTTAACACAAAATGCACACCATGCATTGCACAATGTATTGTAAATGTACAGCGGGGGCGCTGATGTTTGGGCAGATTCCGCCTGGCTGGCTTCACACGTGCTAGGTGCGACATGTGCGATAAGGCCTATTGCTAAGTGTGACAATGTGAGGGATAATGCAGTTGTTCCTGGGCATGTAAGGTTAGTGGTCTCCCCAGCCATAGGCCTATATTCTAATCCCTCGCTGAACAATAGAACCGGACCTAAATTCCAGTCCAGGGACTTAAGTTCCTGTCACACCTGCATGCACAGATGCAAACAAGAAAAGGACATCGGAGCGATGTCAATGGTTTCCGATGAGAAGTTTACCACTCTAGAGCTAGTTATCTGTGACCTTGACCTCTGACCTTGAGAAGTATTGCGTAACTGGAACAGGAATCCTTGATTAAACCAATAGGGGATGCTTACTTCAGGCTTCCAATTAGTTTTCCCCTGAAATTCCGAGTAGATTTGCGCTTAAGAACTGTTTGACCTTGACCTTGACCTCAGACCTTCAAGGTCATTGCGTAATCCGAAAGCTCATCCTTGANTATGCAAGAGTCCCCTGCTCGCACAAGCACGGTTTATTTTTGTCAGATCATGTTTTATTTGATTCAAATCCCATGATTTATTCGAAACATTCACTCCAGAAGAACTCAAATTTGCTGCCATATTTTGACCCATAGATGGCGCTGAGCTCAGCGCAGGAAGGGAATTCATGGTGTACCGCTAATGTCTATGACGTCACAAATACACCAAACATTCAAATTCAAATTCAGTTTTTTGCAAATTCAAATAACGGTAGTTTATTGTCCCGTATAAAGATATACATTTTATATTGGAGAGAAGAACAAGATAGAAAAAGATTTAATTTCATTATGATACATGACTGAGCATCCCATTTGACACTCATCCAATTTTGCTAGGAACAAAGGGTCCGTGCTTTTCAGATTATGGCCTTAGGCCCTACCTTGGAGGGCCAGTATAATAATTCCTCCAAGACCAAGGGCGTACTGATCACGTTGTAACATTTTTGGGTGTTCCCCATCTGTGAGTGTTCTCCCACTATTATCTTGCGAAATAAGCTTCGACTCAATGGGTGAAAAACTAAGTTTTTGGAAATAATGAACAAACGGCTTGCCATAGTAATGTGCGTTTATGGCAAGCCGTTTGTTCATTACATCTTGGAGGAATTATAATTCCTCCAAGATTACATGTATTTCCAAAAACTTAGTTTTTGCTCCAGAAACTAGGTTTCTGACTTCCAAACTATGTTTCTTTTCCAGAAATTTTGGACATCTAACTAGTACTTTGGATCCAGAAACTTAGTTTCACGAGCAAAAACTAAGACTCTGCACCAAAAACTAGTTTTTGGACCAGAAACTTAGTTTTTGAAGTCAGAAACCTAGTTTCTGGAGCAAAAACTAAGTTTCTGGAAATAATGAACAAACGGCTTGCCATACACTACCGCATAGATTCAGGAAGAAAAGAATGAATTGATGTTAGAACGACATTTATTGCCATCAATACCATGAGGATATGAAAACTTACTAAATATCACCAAAACACGTGAAAAAGATATTTGATAATGAAAAAAAATTGTTGCAGGAAAGAGACGCGTCGAAGGCGAGTTCCCGAATGCCGCCGTCCGCGGCGAACTCGCCTTCGACCCACCGCTTATTCCCAACTGAGCTGAAGTGGAAAAAGTTCAAATACAAACTTCCCGCGCTCCACCACGTGCTGCATTATCTTTTCCCGCCATTTAACTAAATCATCTCCAAGGTCACGTTGGTTATAAAGAGGTCAAGGCACCCCGCAGCCAATCAACTGCGAGCTCTTCACGTGGTCAATTAGATTATAAACAAGATTACATCCGTGAGTCTAAATTTGTTCTCAATTCTTTTCCAAATTTCCGTCAAATATCCGTGTCATACGAGACGATCAATAGGATATTCTTAGAGATTGATATGTATAGATTCAAAATATGTATTTATTGGAGTTTTAGATGGTTACATTTGGGATGCATTTGGCTTTAGACAAGTGTACTATTCCACGATTCTGAACGGACACTGTTCAGCGTGCTCGCCATTGTTGTTAGGGTGCTAAAAATAGACACATCAGCTGGGCAGGTAAACAAAAACGCGTGTTCAGTACAGGTGTACTTACTGGATTGTCTGTGGGTTCATGTCGTATGGGCCTGATGACTTGAGAGTGGATAGCAGCTGTTCCCCTATTTTCTAGGAATTGCTCAGCGCAGGGCCTAGATATAGATAGGATCTATCACTATATCAGATTCACATGATGATGATGGCGGTATGGTATGGCTTCGGATATGGATGGATGGGCCTGCCTCGGCCCTCACTACCAGCAGCAGGCACATATGGGGCCCTTTTAGGGGGGTTAGCAGTGTTCTAGCCAGAAATTTTTCCGAACAGGGCGGGATGACTGCATTTTCATATGATTCTAAGGCCCTGGATTTTCAAACAGGGCGGGAGTGAAATTCAAACAGGGTGATCTGATAGAAATGCATTGCAAGTTACATTTTTAAACAGGGCGGTAAAATGACTTCTGAATTTTGAACAGGGTGGTACCGCCCTGTAAAACTGGCCTGGCTAGAACGCTGGTTAGGGTTACGGCTACGCTGGGTACAGATTTACGGTTTAGCTAGCTGGTTAGGCACCCTTACCCCAACCCTCGGCCTAGGGCCTAGGGTTAGGGCAAGCAAAAAAAATTGTTAGTTTACCGTCCTCCGCCCGCGCCAAATTTAAGCGCCGTGCAAAATTTCTGTTTATTTTTTATCAGTGTGAATTTCGCGCCGTGCCGCGTATCACAGCGGCGCCAAGCGTTAGATCTGTAAACAACAGTCTCCAAAGCATGCTCTTCATGCATTTTCAGCGTTTTCAATAACCATTTACAAAATGTAAGTGAACTGTGAACCTTTTTGGTGACATACATGTAACATGTTCAGGAGGAGCTGATTTTGTAATTTCTTCATACCAAAGTAAAATAAAAAATAAAAATAAAAAGTGCCCCCCTTGTCTAATTTCAAGAACCACTCGGACAATAAACTAAAAAAATTTTTTGCTTGCCCTAACCACAAGCCCCTCCTTCACTTTCAGCAGCTAGGCCTTGGACTTTGGTATGCATGAAGTGGTTTCTCCCAGTAAGTGGCATGTGTTGACGGTCAGTTCAACTTTTCCAGGAGAAAGTAAACATTGGCTCGTCTTGTATTTTTCAGGTAATAGAGAGAACCGTCACCATGGCAATGAGAGCCGGTAGCGTACTTGCCTTTTCTGTCCTACTTGGGTCCCTTATTTGTGTCAGTGCTGCCATCGACTGCCCAAAGAAATGTGTCTGTAATGTGAAAAGTGGCGTCTACAACTGCGAGAATGCAGGACTTCCTGGGATCCCGCTGACCATGCCGCGGCCGAGCTCTGTCAAGGAGTTACTCTTGAGCGGGAATGGCATCAGTTTGATTAACGCCGATGATCTGCAATCATACACCAACTTGGAAGTGCTGGACCTAAGCTTCAATCGTATTTCATGGATTGTGCAATCTCCATTTGCAAAGGCCGAGAAGTTACGAGTCCTAAAACTGAGCGGTAACCGCATGAGCTACTTGGCTGAGGGAACATTGAATGGGTTGGTGAACTTAACCAGTTTGGATTTACGTGGGAACGATTTCACACGACTGGAGAAGAAAGTTTTTCAGGATTTGAGGAAATTAGTTGACCTTGACCTCTCGCGGAATCACCTTCAGTCTCTTCATAAAGACGCTCTCCTCGGCCTTTCCAGTCTCCTTACGTTGGATCTATCGGGAAATTCAATGGAGGATATACCTAGTGAGGCGTTGATGGATGTGAAGTCTGTAAAATCTCTGATTTTGAGTCATAATCTGATCACAAGTGTCCCTCCCCACGCGTTTAGACTCCACCGTGGACTTAACAAGTTGAGTTTAAACGCTAACAAAATCAAAGAAATATCCGAATTCGCTTTTCATGGGAAAGATGGCGTCGAGTTACCAAAACTTTGGTATCTGAACCTCAAACACAATAAATTAACACGTGTACCATCCAAGGCTGTTAATTCCATTCCTTCGCTAGAAACATTAGATCTCAGTTTAAACCCGATTGATATGATTGAACCCGAAGCATTCAAAGATTTGGATAGCCTCAAGTATCTGCTCCTGAACGGCATGCCGAAGTTACAAGTCGTCCGAAGCTACGCTTTCTCGGATCTCGTTGAATTAGAGGAACTGGAAATGCATAGCAACCCACAACTCCGACTTATAGAGGAAAACGCTTTGCTGAGCACACCATCGCTTACAAAACTTGTGATATACAGCAATAAACTGACGACGCTGTCGGACAATTTGTTGATTTCCCGCGACACGATGAGTCTGATCGATTTCAGAGACAATCCATGGGACTGTAGCTGTGATATATCGTGGATGATCCAATACCTTAGATCGCGTTTAACCAACGACACACGTTTACAAATAGAGGCAGTCAAATGTGGACCAAACAGTTCCAACTTTCCCCTCCAAAAAATCGTTTATCTCCAAATGCAGCAAGTCAAGTGTCCCACAAGTGCTTCATTATTGGACCCGAAGCCGAAATCCAAAGGTTTTGATCATCGTGTTATGGTGGGGATCATCGCAGCTTGCGTCTGCTTCTGTGTGTCCGTTCTCATCTTTATTCTTTATAAGTATAGAACGGATGTTTTAAAACCTCTGCAGAGTCAGATAAGGTACAGGAGTCACAAGGACTCGGTGTCGGAAGGCGAGATCGCTGGTAATGAGGAACATGAACCTATGGCACAAGTCGAGTGCGTCAAAACATGAACATTGCTTTCAAAATGAGAATATTTTGTCGTCCTAAAACAGGTCTTCATTTTGACCTTATCCTAATAAGTCGGACCACGAGGTACCAGCGACAGGCCGATGTGACTAGGCCTGGCAGGATGGTAGGGACCTTTCCATATTTTGACTCCTGACCCTTTGTTGGCCTGTCTGTTGATGAATGCAACTTTGGGTGTCCAAAACCTACGGTATTTGTGTTGACGGTTTATGATGTTCTATACTGATCATGCATTTGTGAGGCGGTCTAGGAAAACCTGTCAGATGTCGCATTTGAGGAAAGTGTTAATGGCCTTGGTGAACCTGCACATTTCAATAGCTGACATGTACTACGTACATGTAACAGGTAAACAGTAGCAGATCAATGCACAGGCAATCTGACAGCCCTTGTTGATCATTTAGCGACTTCCGACGGGTTTTCCTAGACCGCCACACATTATGATTTGATACTTCCAGGGTTTCATACAGAGGGGGGGGGGGGACGGGGGGATTTATCCCCCCATGATTGAGGCAAGGGGGATACCCCCCTCAAGTTTGCAGACTTACCTTTTTCAAATATCACTATTTTCACTTCAGTAGTATTTTTCTTTAATTTCTTACATTTCAAATGCAATTTTCATGCAGAAGGAAGACGAATTTTGCATTTTGGAGTGTAAAAAATGACTCTGGAGGCCATTTTTAACCAAAAAAAACGAAAGAATTTTTGAAAATTTAAAAAAAAAATTTTTTTTTCAAAAAAAAATTTTTTTTTGATTTTTTTCCCTCCCCCCTCCTTGACAATCCTGGCGGAAACCCTGACTTCATGTCGTCATGTATGACACATCAGCAATCATTTGATATGATAAACCGATTACATTTTTGTACCCCATGAAGACCGCTGTGGCATCTTCTGGAACTCGAAAAGTGCTGGCCAGGATGACTGACCACTCAACCCTTGAGTTGAGATTGTCCTAAGCCCTGTACAGTGTGTGTATTTCATTTTAAGACGTGTTTTGAACATGTAACTATTGTGCTAAAGAATGTTTTATGAATTCCAACATTATTAGCCGATATATTTTGTGGAAATCACCTTGGATATGAAACAAACAATGTTGGCAATGAAACCAACATCTAATTTTGAGAAAATCCTTAGAAAAGAAATGAATGCAGTAATTACAAGTGCCTTCTCCTTAAACCTTGCAATAACAATCAGTATGGCTTTATAAATGAAAAGACATAGCATAGAATTCAACTAACGTTCATGTATTTTTAAGCGATCACAATTTGATAAATGTTTTATAATTGAACGATGTGAATAAATAACATTTTGTGCTATAAGTGGCACTCAAAATCATTGTATAGATTGGCAATTGCAGTGTTCTCCACGGGTTTTGGTCTAAGAGGGCGGCAGTGGGCCTGGTACCAAAGGCACCGCGCGAGGAGCCAAAGGCGCCTTCTGGCGGGAGGTCTGGGGCCCTCCCCCAGCAAAATTTGGATTTTAGTTGCTCTGAGATGTGTTTTCTGAGCATCTGAGATGCATAATTGAGCGATCTAAATCATAAATATTAGGGCGGACGAATTTTTAAGAGGGGCAGACAAATTTTTAAGAGGGGCGGACGAATTTTTAAAGCGATTTGTCAGCCGAAAAATTTGAATGCAAAAGGGGACGAATCTTTGTTTACAAACACTCATTTCCTGCATTCTGATTGGCTGTGAGGGCAATGTTTACAAACATCATCCTTCTGTTTACAAAACGACTGTCGATTCGCTTTAATAGGGGCGGATTTTGCTGTCGGTATTTTTAAGAGGGGCGGGCCGCCCTTTTTTAATTGGTGTGGAGAACACTGAATTGGTCGATGGAGCTTAAATAACGCACACCACCATGTATCTCAATCAAGCGGCACTTAAATAATGCGTATCGGAGATAATGTTCTTTTAGAATCTCTACTTTATTTTTATTGCATTGTGACGTTGGTTCAGTTACCATAGTTACTGTTTCACTTGTTCAGTTGTACAAAGTAACTCTGACTCATCTGCTGGTTGTAGATTTTTTCGTTATAGCGATGTTTTAGCGTGTGTTTTCATTTTTGTTGAACGGTGTAACATATCTTTAGTATAAAACCTTCAGGATTGAGGAATAGCAGCTAAAAAACATAACCCACAAAATGAAAAACCAATACAATAGACAATTCTCAAATTGATGTAGGCCTACATGTAAACCAGAAAGATCTGCGCACTTACGCCGAAATCACAATTATAACTTCGGTCTGAAACTAAATGACGTGACGTTGCGTCAGACATGTCAGAGTCGACCATTGAATCGTGGATTGCGTCACGCCGGCTGGTTTCAGATCAAGGTTGTGGGTGATTTTGGCAGAAGTGCGCAGATCTGCAAATTCGAGAATCGTCTCTACTCTGAAAAGATATTCGGTTCATAAGGAACTGCCTAAGAAAAATATAGTGGACAATGTTGGGAATTAACCGATTAATTGTACTGGTACATTGTTACTGTCAAAACAATAACTGTTGTAGGTCTCTGCCATCCTCCCACAGCAGGGGTTTTTACCTCGCTCCTCTTCCTCCGCTCACACAAACTTTGTGTGGAGTGTATGAATAGAAATGAGACCAAAGCCCTGCTGTTGGAGGATGGTCTCTGCAGATTGACAATAGTAGTGGACAGCAGTAGTTGAGTAAACTGATGACCAATGATGATCGCTTGTGACAAGTGCCTACTTTTGCTGGAGCGGGTGACAAATTGTCAAAATGCGAGCCGCTCCACCAAAAGTAAGCACTTGCCGTAGGTGATTATCACTGGTCATCAGTTTACTCAACTATTATCACTGCTGTCCAATATTATTGTCAACCTGCAGAGGCGTAGGCCTACATTTCAGCTAATTGTGTTGTAAGGCCGTTAACCTAGAATACTTCTGAGGCTGTGTAGCTAAGGTTACACCTGTTGAAAATACCCGTGTTTTTTCAGACCCGTGTCAAACCCGTGTGTACGAAAATCCCAGTGAGAGGTCATACCCCTACATTGTAGTTAAGTAGCCCGGCGACAGTTGCGCTGCATGCACTGCCTTCGGCCATTTCTGTATTGACACAAATTGTTGGAGGCGCGAAAACGACGTCACTTAATGGTTGCGCCATCTGTCGCCGTGCGAAGAACTAACAAACAGACGGGGATTTCGAAAAGCACGGCGAGATTGCCGTGTTTGAAAAACCCGTGTTTTTCAGACACAGGTTTCTTGAAGACCGGCAATTCATAGGTGTGACCCCCAAAAAACCGGGGATTTTATGTTATGTAACCACAGCTTGTGTGTCATGTGTAAAGAATACTGTAGAATGGGGTGTTACTTATGACCCGCCCTGTACACTGTGTGCTGAGACAAGTAGGTCATTGATGTTCGGTGTAGACGGGACATATTGATGTAATGATGTGTACATGTAGACTGTGAGGACAGTTCTGGTGGACTTTGTTCCTTGTTATCATATCTCTTGAGTGTTGATACTTGACTTTAAATCAATGTCTAGATAGCTCGTTCAGAAGGGTCAAGTTTGAGGTTAGATTGCATGAACTGTATGTTTTATTGCAGGGTGTGGTTACAATGTATGTTCGTGGCTGTCTACCACATGCATCCCAACTGACTAAGAAACTGCCCTCTTATGGGACATACTGTGCACGCGTCAGACACAGATCCAAGGGGGAGCACACCTGAACCGTGCCCCCTCTATTTTGTGGAAAATCTTTAACTCGTCTGCCCCCAGGTTTGAACAGACGGGATCTTCTGTTGAAGTTTTTTCTAAAATCCTTGGAAATAAATTGGAAAAAATTTGAAGAAACTTTCTTCAGTTTGTTCAGAGGAACAACCTTTCTTCAAATAATTTTCAATCAATTCCACAGGATGTGAGAAAACTTTGGCAGAAGATGCCGTCTGCTGGACTCTGGGGGCAGTTGAGTTAAAATTGAGCGTGAAATTTCGAAATTTTGATAAGATGTTAAAATTTGACCGAGGTTTTCTACGATGTGCGCTGGCTGTGCCCCCTCTTTCCCATGATTCTGGATCCGCCCCTGCTCATGGTCGCGTCCTATCATATCGCGTGGGAGTCATCACTCCCCAATAAATTCACCGACTGACCCAATATCAACACCGGTATAGGCCTATGCCATATGATTCTTGCCTACAAGATGTTTTACATTAGGTTCTACATGTATAAGGCAGTGTCAGCTCAACTAAAAAAATTCATCAGAATCATTTGATTTTCATCTTCAGTTCAAACACAAACATTTATGAGAATAATATGTATACATACTTTATCTTTTGTGTTTATAATGGGGTTTATACCGCCTGAGTGTGTGTGCCTGTATTCTACTATATGTGACTATTTTCTTTATTTTTAAGAAGAAATACCATGTGCTTGTTTCCATCTCATTCATTGGTTCATTTGTCTGCTGTTGTTAATACATGTATCATCATCAAAACCAACTCAATCTTCTCAGGGCCATCAACAATAGGGAGGTTTCGCAAGTGCCCAGTTAGGCCCTACGACGACGTTTAATATCTATTGTGTGGGTATACCCAAACAATAGATAAACGTCGTCGTATGGATTAACCGGGCACTTGCGAAGCCTCCCTATTGGTACCCATCTACATGTAGACCATATTCAGGTATTACACATGGCTCAGACAACCACTATAGTACAATGTACGTTTAAATCATCTGGACCCCGATGGGAGGACCCTTTACATGTAGTTGTCAGGCAGACCTTGGTATTGTTAGTGAAGTCTGGCTATTGAAATGCGTTTTATTGACAGGACACTTCCTGCCAATCCCATGCCTACATGTATGTCTGTGTTCAATTTCAAATCAAGGCATACATGTAGTTGCATGTGCTGGGCCTATTTTGAACCAATGTTCAGCTGGTCAGAAAACAATGTGCGTTGGACCGTTTAGAGTAAGTAAGTGTCACGATTTGATCGCGCATTGGACGCCGATGGTCTTGCGTTGAAGTATGAATTAGGTTTTACCGTGGGCTGAAATCCAGACCACGCCTATTTGTTGTAACTCTTAAAGGAGTTAGACGCCGAAGTTGTAAACACTCACTCACTGGTTCTCTATCCACGGACGCCTGCGGTGCTGCCACCTATTGTCGGTGATATGTACTGATGTGAATATCGTGAGTGAGTTGCATCGGACCGGGAACCAGTCTAACGATCACGGGTGCTGCCACCTGCACGAAGGAATAAAACTAGTTTGCCGACCATATTTGTAAACAAACCAGCTTGTTTACAACTTCGGCGTCTAACTTCGCGGAATTGATTCATAGTCCAGCGTACTTTAGCGACGGCGACCCGTTATGAAATGACTCAAGTAATTACAGCCTCGCGATCCGACGCCGACCAAATCACACGACGGGGTCGGTGTCGAACGCAAGATCGTGCGTCGGTCGCCGGCGATGGTCTTGCGTCGAAGTATAAACTAGGCTTTACACGGCACCTCTGGGGGCCTCTAAGTTTGTGTTGAAGTAATCAAGTATATTTTTTTACGAATATGTGTAAATTTTTTGGTTTTTATGTATTTTTGGATGAGCTGTGTACCAGTACTCTTGGTTGACTCTGATCCACGGATCAGTACCTTTCTTGGTTTTTGGTTGTAAGATGTGCAGGAAAGACACCTCTCATTTATCATGTGGCATTAGTGAATTTCTGGTCAAACACTCCTGTTCAAGGGATTAAATGCCTTTAAATATTCATCTCCACTTCAGGCCTGAAGAGTTTTTTTACAAAGTCTGTATTTTATTTGGCAGGTTACACCATGGAAATGTTTGGCCAGTAATTTAAGTTCTCAGTGGACCCGAAAACGATCCGTTTTCAAGTGTGATGTAAAACTTGTGTCATATTATTTTAGCGATAAACGTGTATCAGTATTATCGGTAATAAAATGTTATAGATGGAATCTAACCGTGTTCATGTTGGAAATGTTGACTGGAGAGCGGAGTACAGAGTAGGCCCATAATCCGGGACAAACCCTCCACCAATGAATGACAACACAGTGCAATTTAGGAGTCATTTCATGGTTACTTCATTTTGCTGTTTAGGTCACAGCAAGTAAAACTTGACCCCACAGTATTAAAGTAATGTTGGCTAATCATACATAAATTTATGTTTGGGGTCAAATAAAGGTCTTTACCTGGGTGGGGGTGAAGGAATACACCCAATACCATGTTGATCACAGTAATTGCATAGTAATCAAATCTGATTTGGTTTTCTGGCCATGTTTGTCCTGGCACAATCGTTCATGCATGTATAATAAACATTGTATCCTGCATGCAAGGGGACTACATTTGGAGCAATTTAGGGGTGTAAACAGAACGAATTAATTTAGCCGTTAATCGAGTGTTATTCCAGATCATTATAGGGGCTGGGCTTCACATGCACTTCAATGGTCTAATTGTGTTGTATTGTTATTAACTTACCCGGTATGTATCAACTGTCCCCCATACCGGTAATAGCTGTGTTTACACCTAAGCAATTTTTCTAGGCCCGGGTTCGAATTTAACCCGGATCCATTGAATTTTCTGTCCACACCTATTATTCGTCTTCGGATATTGAACGCTGGCCATCAGGGCTCTCACTGGAGTTTTCAGTAGAAGGGTCAGAGACTTCTGTGTATTT
This sequence comes from Notospermus geniculatus, assembly GCA_002633025.1. Classification (NCBI taxonomy): domain Eukaryota; kingdom Metazoa; phylum Nemertea; class Pilidiophora; order Heteronemertea; family Lineidae; genus Notospermus; species Notospermus geniculatus. The sequence goes on from NMRB01004393.1 coordinate 31,283, forward strand.
TTTTCTGGGGTCAGCCCTCAGAAGTCAGGGGTCAACCATGGTCAATTCACAACATTGGGTGAATTTTCGTGCGTCACACTGACTCCTGCTGGTTTTTATTGTGCATCAGACTACGAACTTTGTGCATATTTGACTCGAGACCTCGGGTCATTGAGAGCCCTGGGCCATGCTATTTATAGACACACCACCCATTCAATTTTAGCAGACCGACACCTGTCGGTGGGCTCAGTAAATGTTTTAACCCGGCATTTTTCTGTCCACACCTATGAAATTGCCGGGCTAAAGTATAACCCGGATCAGACCCGCCGAGCGAAAAGCGGGCTAAATTAGTCTGGCAATTTTTAACCCGGATCCGATTTTCATAGGTGTAAACGCAAAAATGGAGGGTCAGAGCCGGGTCAGGCCCGGCAATTTCTTCAGGTGTAAACACAGCTATGGTTACTGCATTACCCAACACCTAGGTCATGACATGACACAAGTGAGTGGTGTGCACATTAGATTTGCTTCAGTCACACTGAAGAGTCCAAAGTTGTACTTTGTGACTACCAACACAAGACGATAGACCCACACACCACTTCTTAGGACCTGGACCTTGACTTGATAATAAATCAATAACACCAATGGCCTTCCTTGGCCTCAGTCCAGAATTCAATAAAACTTGTAACAAATATGAATGGTTTCTGTACAGCTGTCTAAGTGACCTGATTCCCTGACAAGATATATAACCCGGGACAAAAGCTGGCCCCAATAGCTCCGTCCAGGATGTCCTAAATACTGCCGGCATTGGACCTTGTTAAAGCTAATGGTACCTTTAACCAAACGGAAAATGCATTGAAGTTAATGGTACCATTAGCTTAAAGTCACTTTATGAAACAGGCCTCTGGGTGTTTGTCTATATACACTAGAGAAAGCCCACTTGTGTCATTCGATATCAAAAACAAATAAATCCTACTGATCAATAAGATTCATGCTTTGGGGTACGAAGCACGGTCCTCTTGACCGATTTGTTTGACCCAGATATGTACATGCAAAATCAGTTTAGTATCTCAAGACATGAATGTGATCATACGCCTTGCATAAGATGACGGCGAACAAGCCTGCAGAATATGGAACGATGGACACATCTACCTTTGGGGAGGTAAGAACTACTCGATCATTCGCTTCAGGCTCCTAAGCCTAGCACCGTAGGCCTTCAACTCCAAGGCGGAGATTCCTTCGCGGCCTTGTCGAACTTCTGTCGCGTTCTTGAACGTTCCGCACCCGTGAGTGTTTCCCTGCTATCCTGGCGGAGTAAGTTAATTGCGACTTGACAGTTGGGACACACAGACAGAGAAATCGTCTCGATCTATCCGTCACTGTCAGCGTTTCCCACACAATAAGGGAAACACTGACATACGGAAGCACTGGGAGATGTTACACTAGCTCTCCGACTTTCCCTTTCCATTGACCTACATGTATACCGGAAGTACGACTGCTGGTGGACCTAAATTCAGAAACAGAGAACTATTTGTCCCTTTTTCGCAGACTCGGGGAGTCGTCAATGTGTTATGGAGGTGTTCTTTCAGTTTTCAGACCAGATTTTCTGAACACTCTAATTGGGGTAGGCCTAACGTTACCCAACTTTCAATCAGTCATTTACGTGCAAGCCCATATTCAGCATATTTAGAACATTTGGTTCAATATTTGACCTCGTGGCGCGGGCTAAGTAAGTAGGCTTGACCCAATCATTCTCTTTCTTCCATATCATTGTATTCTAATGATGACAACACTCTCAACAAACTTGTACACGGCTGTCAAGTAGGCCACCTCTGCTGTTGAATAACCTAACCTTATTGACACGAGTATCAATCGTGTGATATCGTAAATTGCCTCAGGATGACACAACTAATTGTCATGGGGAAGGTTTTTAACTGACGAGTGCCAGATGCGATGTTTACAAGTCGATGGACAACACTAAGTAAACTCGGTTTGGCATGTGGATTTGAGACCATTCTCCGTGCGGACAATTCAATCCACTGCTGGTAATGGGCAAGTGACTGCCATATTGTCAAAGCGAACGACCCCTGGGAACGAGGTTGTAGTAGCCGTGGTTACACTACATAAAATCCGCGGTTTTTTGCGGTCACACCTATGAATTGAATTCCAGAAACCCGTGTCTGAAAAACATGGGTTTTTGAGACACGGCAAGCTCGCCGTCGTTTTCGAAATCCCCGTCTTTACGTTAGTTCTTCGTACGGCTGCAGATGGCGCAGCCATTAAAGCGAATGGCTCGCGGGGTTTGTTGTGGCGCCATGACAGTTGGTCATCGATTTCAAGCAGCATTTTGAGAAAAAGGCAAAAGAAGGATTTTAGTTTAATGGGAAATGCATTAGACAGCCAAACTTCGGAGGCGCATTCTGCAAAATCTGCCGCTTCAAAATCAATGGGAATAGTACAAAATGTACATCTTGACCTACTGAATTTGAAAACGTCATTAACCCATTTTAACAAATTTTTACTGGAACCTCGTCCCCAGTGTTTACATTCGCATATTTGCACAGGTGTTGCATATGGCTGGGGCACGGCTTTGCCTGGAGGCTAGATTCACTCTCTATGGAAGGTACCACCAAAAATGTAAACAAACCCCGCGAGCCATTCGCTTTAAACAAGGCGTCCCTATAGAGCTGCATGTAATAAGGGAGAATTTGGCATTCACTCTTAAAGCTGCATTTAGCTGACACTCGGAATGCTGATTGCAGAACGCGGAAGCGGAAAATGCAATGCATTTTCGCATACATCATATCTTTCCGCCAGGGTTTCCGCGTCCCTATACCACATTCCGTGTGTCAGCTAAACGCAGCCTTAGTCAATATTTATTATGTTCAACACAGAACTCCAAGGTCTGCATATTCAGCCTGGGGTCAATCTGGGTCATCCTGACCTATTTCTGACTGAATAGATAGAGATTGAGAAACCTGCATAAACCCACATGATGAGTTTGTAATGAGCGATTACAATGATAATAGATGATTATGTACCAGTAGGCCTTTAAGGAAGCGGACATTTTAACTGTAATACCCAAGTCTTGCAGGCCTCATGCATGTCATGCCAATTGTAGAACTATGGTATTAATTAAGGTCAGATGATTGCCTGAATAAAACACCACTCATCTCTCAACCAACATTAAAACAATAACAAAATACTGGTACATGTGCTCTTAGAATCTTACAACAATATACAGCACACTGTAGCGTGGATAAAAGCACTGCAAGAGGAAAAGATGTTGAAACATGACAAGACATACAGTATTTCAAGAATTTTCAGCTGCAAGGCTGCGTTATAAATATATGGCATCTTGCAGTCCACGTAACAGAAAAAGAACTCAAGAACATAGCAGCACACCTTCACAGGACGCACTTTATTTCGTATATTCAATAGGAGTTTGTCATGCAATGCTTGCCGTGTACTGGTACACGGTCAAATTTATTATGCGACTTTGGAAATTCAGATAACGGCTTATCTGTATAGACCCACATGTTAGAACTTATGAAAAATCTGCCTGAGGATGGTGGGCATGAGGGGGTAAGGATGCTGGGCGCAAGGGTTAAGGACAGTGCGTGTGAGGGTAAGGATGGAGGGTGTGAGGGTAAGGACAGCGGGTTTGAGAGTGAGTCATAGCCACCGTGTTTCCTTTACATATCCAAATGACACGAACAGAAAAACACTAACAATGAAGAATATTGACAAATATTTTAGTATTTTATTATAAAAATGACCAATACTTACAGTGTTTGTACAAACATCTAAATCAGACATGTGTACTTTGCTCCAGCTGGTTTTGTCTCAAAATTCACCTCACCACATACATGTACAAGACGGCAAGCTGGAAGCAAACCTGAGACGGGCCCCTCTTCATACACGGGCGCGCACCCCCCTTTTGGCCAACAAATCTGTAAAATCGACCATGAAATTCTGAAATTTGGAGCAAATCTTTGTAATTCACCGCAGATTTCTATGTTCCTAGCCCAGGGTGCCCGCTCTTTTCCCAAATCGTGGATCCGCCCCCGATACACCCCAGAGATTACGGGACTGAGAACATAAAGTAGGCCTAAGGAGTATCATCATCATCATTCCCCAGTCGAGAGTTTCATTAAACTCTGATTGTAAGTACATAAGTTCATCCTTGGAGGAATTATATCTAACTCCACCCCCTTCCTAAATATGGAATGAGCACCGCAAGAGAAAGACATGGATACAAAGGCAACAAAACAATGGTTAATTTTATGGAACCTGGTCCCTGAAGACCCGTGTGAGCTGTTAGAGGGACAACTTTAGAACCACCAATACTTACAGTGTTTGTACAAACATCTAAATCAGACATGTGTACTTTGCTCCAGCTGGTTTTGTCTCAAAATTCACCTCACCACATACAAGACGGCAAGCTGGAAGCAAACCTGAGACGGGCCCCTCTTCATACACGGGCGCGCACCCCCCTTTTGGCCAACAAATCTGTAAAATCGACCGTGAAATTCTGAAATCTGGAGCAAATCTTTGAAATTCACCGCAGATTTCAATGTTTATTAGCACAGGGCGGCCCCTCTTTTCCCAAATCGTGGATCCGCCCCCGATACACCCCAGAGATTACGGGACTGAGAACATAAAGTAAGGAGTATCATCATCATCATTCCCCGTCGGGAGTTTCATTAAACTCTGATTGTAACATGGTTAGTACACCTGGGCCCTATTTTTTTTCAAGGACTTTTCAAGGATGATTCAGAGATTTTTCAAGGACTTTTTTCTTGAAAAGCAAGGGAGAAATACACAAATTTTCATATCAAAATAGAACATCTCTAGCGGAAAACAGGCCACAAGAAACCGAAACTTTTTTTTCAACGGGCCTTTTTATTTTTTAAGGACTTTTCCAGGAATTTTTACAGCTATTCCATTTTTTAAGTACTTTTCCATAGCTTTTCAAGGTCACTTTTTTTTCAAGTACTTTTCAAGGTTTTCAAGGACCTGTACGAACCATGTGTAAGTACATAAGTTCATCCTTGGAGGAATTATATCTAACTCCACCCCCTTCCTAAATATGGAATGAGCACCGCAAGAGAAAGACATGGATACAAAGGCGACAAAACAATGGTTAATTTTATGGAACCTGGTCCCTGAAGACCCGTGTGAGCTGTTAGAGGGGCAACTTGAGAACCTGTCGGGGTCAGCTCCAGGTCAGGAACACTTCCCCTGACACACAGGCCACACCAACACCCAATGCCCCCCCCCCCCGGCCACACCAACACCCAACGCCCCCCATTTTTCTCAGACACCCTGTAGCATCCATTGATAAACACACACAAGAGGCGTGACGACTAAACATTCATTCAAATGAACAAAATCGCACAAAAACAAGGAAGAAATCTCAATAAAGTGTGATCCAAATCGTTGAGACATGATCCATTGGGCACCAGCACCCTCCCCACCTACAACTGAGTACTTACGCCAAGGGAGATCAATGCCATGGACACAGCAACACGGCCTAATGCCTGACCATTTGCAAGGTTAACCCTTTAGGACTCATAACGCCCCAACCCGCCCCGCCTGGCATTACCCATAACGCCCCAATCTGCCTGACAGACCATCACTTACACAGCCTGCCCTCTGGCCGAAGAGGTGTAAACTAAACTTCAACTGAAGGTACCGGTAAATTTGTCATGCGGAAAAATCCTGCGGGTTACAGATGGAACTTTCAAGAAAATCTGCAGGTCTTAATGGGTTTAATAAGAATTGCAACCGACGACGGACCATACTGTGTCACCATCTCTAATAGATCATGGCATTCTTTGACACCATGTCTAATAGATCATGGCATTCTTTGTCACCATCTCTAATAGATCATGGCATTCTTTGAACTGCTTATAGATCATGGCATTCTTTGAAACCATGTCTAATAGATCATGGCATTCTTTATCACCATCACTAATAGATCATGGCATTCTTTGAAACCATCTCTAAGGCTTCCTTTACATCGAAGTATACGGTATACGAAAACGCCGGTTTACAATGGCTTCACGGTGGTGAATCCTCGGAATGCCTTTGTTAACCGGCGTTTTCGTATACCGAATACTTCTATGTAAGGGAAGCCTTATAGATCAAGGCATTCTTTGTCACCATTTCTAATAGATCATGGCATTTGTTGAAGCTATCTCTAATAGATCATGGCATTCTTTGTCACCATTTTAATAGATCATGGCATTCTTTGTCACCATCTCTAATAGATCATGGCATTCTTTGTCACCATTTTAATAGATCATGGCATTCTTTGAAACTATCTCTAATAGATCATGGCATTCTTTGTCACCATCTCTAATAGATCATGGCATTCTTTGAAGCTATCTCTAATAGATCATGTCATTTGTGTTGATGAGTAAGTTGTTTGAGCCCAGCACCTCTCCTACAAATGCATCATAATTTATCTGTTTCCTAAACCCTGAATCTGTTATAATTCGTCCTTCTTCTCGCCGTGTGAAACTTTTATATTTGTTATACTTGGTTTAACAGGTTCTGCATCTGGAAAAGAGGAAAAAGAAATGAGATACATGTAAATGATAGATATCCAAAAGATACATTAAAATGATACATTGTACTCATCAACCATGACATCCATGTGTTTCCTGATCACAGATTCACACACACCAGTCCAGTGTTCTCCATGGGTTTTGGTCTAAGAGGGGCGGCGGTGGGTCTGGTGCTGAAGGCACCGCATGAGGCGCCAAAGGCGCCTTCTGGCGGGGGGTCTGGGGGCCCTCCCCCAGCGAAATTTGGATTTTAGGTGCTCTGAGATCTGCGTTTTCTGACCGTCTGAGATGCATAATTGAGCGATCTAAATCATAAATATCAGGGCGGATGAATTTTTAAGAGGGGCGGGCCGTTTTTAAGAGGGTCAGATTTTGCCGTCGGTATTTTTAAGAGGGGCAGGCCGCCCTTTTTTTAACTGGTATGGAGAACACTGCAGTCATAGGTTCTACATACTCTTCAGTACTACAACTTCTTAAAGCGAATGGCTCGCGGGGTTTGTTGTGGCGCCATGACAGTTGGTCATCGATATCAATCACCATTTTGAGAAAAAGGCAAAAGAAGGATTTTAGTTTAATGGGAAATGCATTAGACAGCCAAACTTCGGAGGCGCATTCTGCAAAATCTGCCGCTTCAAAATCA
>NMRB01004395.1:14072-24727 GCA_002633025.1 Notospermus geniculatus
AGAAAGGGATGGGCAAAATATCAACATTTGATATATCAATATCACCATGACCCACATGTCTGAGACATGTAACAATGAGCTCATCGTGTAGCCAGGATCAAGTTACCTGGGGTGAGTTACTTTCAGGGCTGTAGCTGTTGCAGTAGCCGAGTTACAGGGTGGACAGACACACAGACGGACAGACAGACAGACACACACACAGACAGATGGACAGACATACAGACAGACACCACGACCAACTACTATATGGTTTCCGATCTTGATGATCGGAAACCATAATCAGAGGAATAATAGTAAATGTACTCTGCCTGGTTCGAAAGTCAAAGTACCACGGTAAGCGATCTCTAATGGGTAATTTGGCTGCCAACGTAGAGGGTGCCACCTCGCGGCAGCAATGCGTACTACAAAAATCTATTACAAACTGTACGTTGTAAATTGGGTCCATTCGCCGACAATGTAGTTTTAGTTAAGTCCCTTGGGTTGGAGAGTGGCACGGTAGCGCCGGCTGTGTAGAAAAAGTGGCAATACTGGGCGCACACGTTTTCACTTTTGTGACCTGACTGTGACTTGTTTTGATGCCGTCTCTTCCGTGGTGGCGCAGGCAATCGTAGGCGCAGCCTGACATCATCATAACAAGACCCACTTGCTTGTTATCTTCCTACCTCATGCGCTACATGACGCTCTCGTTCTCTCTCGCTCTCTCTCTCTCTCACTCACTAGGTCAATTCCTAGTTAGACCATATCCCCACCCTAACCCGAACCCTAGACCCTGAATTTGCCCATAATAACCCGACTGACGACTCTCACAGGCGCCTGTGATTCAAGCGATATGGCAAACATGGCACACTTGTAAGCTACAAGCACACTTACATAAAGTCGGCCGTATAGGCCTAGTCCTTACAAACTTCCTCTGATTCGGCAAATCATGAATTTCAAGGATATGGTCTACAATTCGCTTCAAGCGTATTGATTGCCAATCTCTAGTGTTTCTTGTGGACGAGGAGAGCTGCTCGGCAAACGACAGAAATACATGTTTGTCAAACCACTTTGCTGATACATGCATCATCGTCAACTGACCAATGACATGTCTGACCAGCTATAACACCATCGCCTATTTCCAAACATTTCTTGTATAGTCTATGAGTTCGGCGATTTGTAGGTTACAAATATCGCTAAATATGGAGACTATACAAATAGACCGAATGGACTAGAGACACCGGACTAGCATATCAAAGCAGATATAATATAACAGCTTTTGATGAAGTATCATTTCTCCATTACACTTGGCTGTAGAATTCGGACATGTCAGAGGCGTCCATGAACTCTTGCATCGTGCTGACGTGTATATCATTGAAATGTTCTGAAACGGAAAAGTGGGAAACATTTTGAGATCAGTTAGTATTCTTAGAAACAAAACATCATCAGAGTGTGCTCAAAAGATCAGTAATTGGTGAAATTCGATGTTACAATGTTAACTTTTCATATCAATCTAAACTCCCTCCGCAGTTGTTGTGTACCGCGCCCCCCCCCCCGTCGGTTTACCCGCTTACCACAACTGCTTCACTTCGTAAAATTTGCCGAATGTTCAGTTGAAACCATTGTGTCCACACAGGTTGCGCAAGACTACTGTTGAGACTGCTTTGCACAGACCTGTGTCCGCGCGCGGCGCATCACACAAAAATTTGTTAGTTTCTAAATACGCGAGCCGCCTCACAACCTGAACTGGGTGATCACGTGATCTACTCCGCCACGAAAGTAGATCCTAGGAAAATATCGATATGATGCTTATTTCTTGCAAACTTTGCAAATAATTGACTGATATTTCTTTTCTGGTGAGAATTGTCATAGATATGACATTGTTGAGAAGAAAAGGATGATATTTGGGTTATGACCCCTGACGTAAGCAGGTAAGTGTCGTGACACTGTCGTCGTCTATCTGTCAGGGGCTAACATGACATGTACGGCATATCTCATACAATATAGGCCTATGTATGTCATAATCATGATGGATAATGGGATTCCCACGCACAAAATGATGGGAGGCAGCCTAGGTATGCCTATTCTGCAATTTATAAATTTGAACTGAGGAAATGCAGCAAGTAGTCCCAAATCTTCCCATGATGCCTTGAGCGCGCGGTGACAGGTCAGTGCTACCTGTCGTGACAATGAGTTGAAACAGATTTTTATTGGCTGAGCAGATCACGTGATCTAGTAGCCATGGTAGCAAAAGAACACAATCGACAAGATGGCTGCGCCCATTATATTGAATTCATCTGGAGGCCCTCACCTCGGGGGTTCATGTTTAGGCCTTGTGACGTGTCACGTGAACGATTGGCAACATGATCCTGATGATAAAATGGGTAGAATCTCTCCTGTGTAAAAATGCAACGTCAGATGTCGCTGGGCGTTCATCTTGTCCATCATCAAACTGTAATGGAAAATGGAAAATTTGGAGTTCACTTAAACCAAATGTGTGATGATATATACATGTATATGAGACTTATTTATACGGGAAGATTCATAGTGCTCTCTATGACACATTGCAGGAGTGACGTCATTACCAGGCGAGAGTTGATTCAATCAGTTGTACGTCATGTCAGTACACTCGGACTCCGCCTGAGGGCAGCAACTGACGAGGACAATGATGACGTCGTCATTGACATGTCACAATCATTGTGACATGTGGTGACGTCATCATTGTCCTGGTCAGGCATGTCAGGTGCTGCGCTCAGACGGAGTCCGAGTGTACTGACGTGACGTACAATGGGGAACCGGAAGAACTAAGTGAAAACAACCCTTTTGTTTTTGTCGCCTGATATTAAAAGTGTCTGTTTCACATTGAATTGAATATTGCGATTTGTGATCCGTGGGAAACTGAAAGAGCTATGATCTTGCAATTTGCAGGGATAATTCTGTGTTTGAGACCAATTTCAATGGTACGACAATCAATGGGTCGTCTTCATAAAAACTAGCATTTGCTTTTTCTGGGCTTTTCCCTGAAGAGGTATTTATAAAATTTCGCTTTTGCTTCATAGAACAAGCAACTCCCTATAAGAATTAGCAGAAGCTTTGTCTGGCGAGCATTAGCTTCATCAGATAAAATCTTGCTTTGGCTTTATAAGAAAAGGTCATTAGGTTAAGCAATTCGGCTGAATTCATAAAAACTAGCATTTGCTTTTTCTGGGCTTTTTCTTAAAGAGGTATTTATAAAGTTTCGCTTTTGTTTCATAGAACAAGCAACTCCCTATAAGAATTAGCAGAAGAGTTGTCTTGTGAGCATTAGCTTTATCAGATAGGAAATCTTGTTTGGCTTTATCAGAAAATGTCATTAGGTTGAGCAATTGATTATGAATATGTTTGTGAGCAAAATCTTTGGCTTGTGCTTCTCCTTTACAAGCAAAAGCTTGGCCTTGGGGCTTTGGCTTGTAAGCTTTTGCTATGTTTTATAAATTCGGCCCATTGATTATGAACGTGTTTGAGCAAATTCTTTGGCTTTTGCTTCTCCTTGACAAGCAAAAGCTTGCCCTTGGGGCTTTGGCTTGGAAGCATTTGCTATGTTTTATAAATTCGGCCCATTAGCATTTGAAGTATTTTTAAAAAAAATGTAAACTTGTAATACTGGGGCCGGTTGTACAAAAGCATACTAGGCCTAGTATTATTCTATGTTGGTTACCAAACTGGCTACCAACTTGGTACGGTTGCACAGAACTATACTATGTCTGGTATCATTCTAGACAACATATTGGGCCGAATTCATAAAACATAGCAAAAGCTTACAAGCCAAAGCCCCAAGGCCAAGCTTTTGCTTGTCAAGGAGAAGCACAAGCCAAAGATTTTGCTCACAATCATATTCATAATCAATTGCTTAACCTCATGACCTTTTCTTATAAAGCCAAGCAAGATTTTCTATCTGATGAAGCTAATGCTCGCAAGACAAAGCTTCTGCTAATTCTTATAGGGAGTTGCTTGTTCTATGAAGCAAAAACGACATTTTATAAATACCTATTCAAGAAAAAGCCTAGAAAAAGCAAATGCTAGTTTTTATGAATTCGGCCCACTATGTCTGGTAGGGTTCAGGAGTACTACTAAGTGCTGCCATCTATGTTACTGAGTTCATTCGTGGCTTGAATATATTGTCATATCACATGCAGTGGCATGGAGTTGGTACGGTTGCACAAAACTATACTATGTCTGGTATCATTCTAGACAACATCTTGGCTTATATAACAACAAAACAATGGATTGTCACACCCAGTGCACATTGTGCTGTCAGGTGGAAGTCAATCAACTTGGCCTAGTACTTTACTATCCCACAAAGTATGTTACCACGTAGTTGAGTGCCTAGCGTGCTTTTGTGCAACACTCCTGGAAGACCCAACTAACTAGAATGCTACTAGGCATTTGGAATGCTACTATCTCCTAGTTGGCTTCTAACTTAGTATGCTTTTGTGCAACCGGCCCCTGGCATTTAGACTAGGCCTGTGAGGCGCCAAGGCATGAAGGGGTAAGTCCGAAGTGTGTAGTGGTTTGCGCTGCAGCTACAACCATACTAAACCAAACACAAGTATCGATACTTGTTGTGTTGATTTAGACGGAGTTATTTCACGATAAAAACCGTACATGTGTTGACCGGAAACACGCCATCTTGGTTCCCCCCGCCCCACATATGCGCAGAACAGTCCAAAACAGGGAAAAACACAAGACAAGACTTGGTGACTACTACAAGTGGAATCTATCCTACACCCTCAGTTGACACGTGTGACAAGCGTTTGCGTTTGCACTGCGCCACTCTGAAGCCAGGAATCCACTGCTGATTTTCTGCGTTGCGACTTGCGTTACAACCTGCTACCTGCGATTGAATACGACCGCAAGGAACTGACACCGGTCGCCGACTGAAAATTGATCACATCTTCGCCATTGGTGGAAATCGCGTCTAGCAAGTCCACTATGGCGATCGAGTGCCCAGTTGCAAAGCAAGATAGTCGCAACGCAAAAGCAGGTTGAAAATCTATGGTGGATTCCTAGCTTTACAGACCAACAATCATCATGTAGACACCATGGTGAGTGACATTAGTCACTTCACGAGAAACATTGATTAGAACGGCATGGAGAAAACGTGGAATTCCACGGAATTCCGCTAGACATAATTTGGTGGTCTGCAGTTTATAGAGTACTATTAACTGGTGTGAAACTTGTCACGTGGATCATCCCCTCCCGTCCCGTCCCTTCCCCTTATCTCTTATCATATTGGCACTAGCCTAGATACGAGGTAGCAAGGTGGTTGGGCTACAGAAACAATTCCGCTGTGGCTGCATTCCAACTGCTTTGCTTGGCCTTGTTATTTCATTATTATTATATGCTACAAGTGTTAAGGCCAGTGTATAGTTTATTCCATTGTTAAAAGCTATAATTACAGTTACGGATTCTTGGCGGATTTCCGTGGAATTCCGCGTTTTCTCCATGCCGTGATTAGAATGTATCTTAAACAGGCCTACCTTCTTCCTTGAACACTCTGAGTATCCTTATCCTTTGATTATTGTCCTCCCCTGCCACCACGACATAATCACCGCCGACCGAGTCAAGTCCCTGATATCGATAGTCAACATCTTTGTACTTCCACTCCGAGAATCTGTTATTTTTGAAAGTAGCTCTTCCCAAACAATAAAGTTCATCTCGCAGACACGTCACAGTGACCTCACCAGCTGCTGTGGCTGATACATCCCGTACATCAACAAAGCGTTGACTGGTGACGATGTATTTGAGATGACGGTCTTGCGTGATCTCATACACATCAACATTATGCCAATCACGTGAGATGTATACATATCTCCCTCCACAGGAGATGAAGTGGGAATGAGATTTAACTTTCTCCGGGACCGTGAGGACACGAGATCGGTCCTCACTAACAACGGTTACTTTATTATAACGATCACCGTGTAAGATGACGAACTGTCGTTCGTGGCAGACGTCAAATCCATGAACTTTCCCATCCACTTCGAACTGTGGAGTGGATCTCATGTATCCACCACTCGCGGGGTCATACATGCGGATGGTGTATCGACCAAGACGACCTTCATCACAAAACGCCACCAATATCAACTTATCAGGGGTAACAGCCAGATGCCTCAGACCCTGGATGTTCGCTACAAGGGTTCGTTGCCTGTCCCCTGATGTGTCGTAAATATCAACACCCTTTATCTTCTTGTTGAATTCATCACAATACGCCACAGCGAATCCGTCACTGAGGTTCACAACACTCTGTATGCTTGTTCCATATTCCTGCGTGAATAATTCTCGGTATCCTTCGATGTCCCTTGGTTCCTTGGCGAGTTGAACCCCTTCTTGTCTCTGCAAAACAAAACAAGCATTAAAGGCCTGTCTACACGATCATACATTTGTTCAAAACATCGTCATACATTTGTATGATGATGTGATGATGTCCAAGCTTGTCGTGGATTTCCGTCTACACAATGCAGCTAAAATTTTGAACATCATCATATGTTTACATTGTTCAAAACAGCATCATAAACTTCTATGATAATAAGCAAGAAGTCAATCTCCAGAATTCACGAACTTTCGACCCCAACCGGGGTCTTTTTCAAGTGGAACTTTACAATCTGAAACTCTAGAAAAGACTGAGCTGAAACCCAAATGTGGGTTTCAGCTAGAGTTTCAGATTGTAAAGTTCCACTTGAAAAAGACCCCGGTTGGGGTCGAAAATTCGTGAATTCTGGAGATTGACTTCTTGCTTATTATCATTTTGTGTGTCAATTTTGTGCTTTAATTTCTGTATCTTCTTGGATAAACTTCTATGATGATGTTCAAGTTTGTTGTGGATTTCGATCTACAGTCCAACATTCATGGACTTTTGTATGATGAAGTATGACGGAGAAAGGATAATGTTGGATGCTGTTCAAGTTTGTTGGGAAAACCGTCCACACGATCATACATTTGTCCACGAACATCATCATACAGATGTATGATGATGTTCTGAACAAATGTATGATCGTGTAGACGGGCCTTAAAAATTTGAACATCATCATACATGTTGGTTGCTGTTCACGTTTGTTGGGAAAACAGCCTACACAATCAAACATCTGTCCATGAACATCATCATACAAATGGGTGATGATGTTTTGAACAAATGTATGATCGTGTGGACAGGCCTTAGACAGAGATTAACAGATTTGTTTGCAATCCGTTACGCTATATATTACATACTATTCATGTTTCGAACTCCAATTGCTAAGTACATACCACTGTTGCTGATACCTGGTATCGCTGGATGTGCCCAGTCCCTCCCACGGCTCCTTGAACCCCTCCTCCTTGTCCTTGTTCCTGCAAAAGATTATAAAAGATGAATAAACCTTTCTCCACCTGGTGAGAAGTTTACTTCACGTGGAGAAACATTTACTCCACGCGAAGAAAAGTTTACTCTAGGTGGAGAAAAGTTTATTTCACGTGGAGAAAAGTTTACTCCACGGAATGAAGTTACTTCCGCGGAGAAAAGTTTTCTCCACGTGGAGAAAAGTTTATTCCACGGAATAAAGTTATTTCCGCGGAGAAAAATTTACTGCAGGTGGAGATATAAAGTTTATTCCACGGAATTAAAAATAAAAATTTAAAATGAAAAATAAATGTCCCTTATGGGCCACCGTAGGGATATACCGTAGACTCACTTTTCTTCGGTCAGTGTCAGATATGACAGGCCTATGATTATTCATTGACTGTTTATGTCCCTTTTCGTGGGCGGCCAATGACAGTTCGCCACCTTCCCCACGGAGTCCCAGTTGAAGTCATGCCACTATGACCACGCTGGTGACTCAACTTTTTTTCGTACGTGATTTTACTCATGCATAACTAATCGTGTTGACTATTTTTGCAGTTGTTTCGGCAAATTGAAGGGGTGACAGCTTATTTTGTAATCGCCATGGTGATTAGTATAAGGAAAGTGAGGGGATCTGGATAGAGGAGGAAGATTAGCCGCCAAAAGAAGGCTAAAATACACTAAAATATCCCTATTTCCGGACCCGGAAATAGGGATATTTTAGTGTATTTTAGCCTTCTTTTGGCGGCTAATCTTCCTCCTCTATCCAGATCCCCTCACTTTCCTTATACTGTGATTACGCCGTTTTATCGCCTGGCGGCGAGCCCATGAACCGCTGCGTCTAGCGTCCAACAACAGATTCACCATTCAGTGGTAAACGCGAAGTTACGCCGTTGCAAGTGAACCACTGTGCGGGCAGTAGTCTGGGGCTACTTCATGCATAATCATGACGAAGGTGTTCCCGATTGAAGATAATGAAATGACCGGAGAAAAGTGATTCTACGGTATTCACTGACATTGCAGGAGCTTTTCATACTGAAGTTACTTACTTTTATTTGCAAGTTTGAGAGACAACCAGATGGGTGATATGAATAATAAAAAAAGTAATAACTTTTACTCCAGTTTTTTAAGTATTTACTGGTGACTAAATGAATAAAACAGGAGTAATTACTGCAAGTAATTACTGCAAGTAATTACTTGTAGCTACTACTGATAAGAGTTAGTTAATACTCGTGCAGTAGTTACTCCAAAAACAGTAAAGACTGCCGAGGATATGAATAATCAGCAGTATTAATTTCAGTACGACTGTGAACCCAGGATCAGACGAGTAAGAACTAGTAGGGCAGAAGTGATTATTAGTACTTTGAAGTAAATGCAACTGTTTATTCATATGAATTCAAGTGTTCACTTCTACTTGGGGTAAAAGCTTGCAAGTAGTTACTTTTACTTCTAGTAACTACTAGCTAGTAGATACTGATTTTTATTCATATCACCCAATGCCAAAGGCTAACTGTATTAGATACATTTATGTAGCGTCTTCTATCAGCCCACCAGCAAATTTTGCATGTGTTCGTGAAAAATTTACGAATAAAAAAAAATCTAATGTTCATTTAATTACCATCCTTGCAACAGTGCAATTCCACGGTCTCGGACGTGACACTTTTTCACTTATTCAGTGCTATTCCTGCAAATTTTGGAACCACAGAAAGATGTAATACCCTGCATCTTGTCCTCTACGCCGCTGGTATGAATTAAGTTCATTGTGATTCATAATTCGTGCACTGTTTGCTAATTAGTGCCATGAGTTGCAGAGACCGCACTGAACAAGTAAAAAATATCCTGGGCTTATATTCATAAAACCTTGCTGGGCTTAGTTGCCTGCTAAAGTGCCTAGTTTGTACAGGCCAATGTACACAACTAGCAACCAACTAAGCTGGCAATGTTTTATGAATATGGGCCCTGAATTTTACCGTAGACTTCCTCCCCTTGCCCTGCAGTGCAGTATGAGGCCAGTGACTTACCTGCAGTTTTTTCCTTGTAGTGTTGAGCTCCTTCTGAAGCGCTGTGTTTTCCGTCGTTATAGTGTGGAGCTTCTCATAAATCACTGTCCTTTCATTCTTAACAGTGATGAACTCTTTCCGAAGCTCTGTCTCTTCCCTCTTTGTAGTGTCGAGCTCCTCCCGAAGTTGGGTCTTTTCCCTCTTTGTAGTGACGAGCTCCTCCCGAAGTTGGGTCTTTTCCCTCTTTGTAGTGTCGAGCTCCTCCCGAAGTTGGGTCTTTTCCCTCTTTGTAGTGTCGAGCTCCTCCAGAAGCTGGGTCTTTCCCATTGTCGTGTCGCGCTCCTCCCGAAGCTGGATCTTTTCCCTCTTTGTAGTCTCGAGCTCCTTCTGAAGTTGTTTGTAGTCATTCTCTTTAGTAGTCAACTCCCTCTTGTATGCCTCGACCTGTTTAAACATAGGAAACAACTGGTGGGAACTTGACAGACTGACAATGAAAGGCCTAACCAAAAAGAAACAAAACAAAATAAAACCAACAACCCAAAACAGGACAGGATCCACCTCCCTCTCCATCTCAGCTGATGATCTTGGCTGTAAATAAGCTACTTTGTCGATCATTTGTTTGCAACCAGTATACATGTAATTGTCATCAAATATTACATAAATATTCATTCCAATTGGGGAGGGGAATAGGGGGATCTACATTTAAAACAATGCCTTGAATGAAACGTATTTTTTATTCTCAACGTGAGAAATAAATATTTTATGTTTGAACCTCAGTTGTAGCCTGGGGCCTGATTTACGAAGGCCTTGCGAATTCTTAGCGAAGCGAGGGCTTTCGATATAGGTTAACGAGAATGCAAGTCTAACTGAAGCTAGGAATCCAATGCTGATTTTCTGCGTTGCGACTTGCTTTGCAACCTGCGACCTGCGATTGAATACGATCGCAAGGAACTGATACCGGTCGCCGACCGATTGCCGACTGAAATTGACCACATCTTCGCCATTGCTGGAAATTACGTCTAGCGAGTCCACTACGGCGATCGAGTGCCCAGTTGCAACGTAACCCAGTTGCAAAGCAAGTCGCAGAGCAAAATCAGCTTGAAAATCAATGGTGGATTCCTAGCTTAATTGATCGTCCATGAAAATCAATGTGCATCACAATCCTAACATAAAAACATTGACAAAAATATCCATTATAAACGTCGAGCTTTATTAATATTGTATAAAAATACAGATCTGTATCTTTTCTAGGGGTTGTGCTTAGGTGATGAATCAAGCATAGAATCAAAGCATTTACAGACCGAAATCTCCAAAAATCAAAACCTTAC
>NMRB01004396.1:0-23442 GCA_002633025.1 Notospermus geniculatus
AATGAATCAATCCACTTGTGCATCCATGCTGACAGTTTTACCAGATTCACACCGCACGCAGTCGTTCTTCTGAAGAAATTAATGCCTGTATTTTCGTTAGTGTCATGAGTGGCATTGGAATTCCTGTGTTCATCACTTGAGGTGCTCTTTTTCACAAAACTCATATCGATAAAATATCAGTCAATCGCCTTCATCTCTATTAGACCCCCATCTTACGAGAATGTAAATGTCTTGTTTAAGTTATAAACATCCCGTTCAGTTTCCCGTAAACACGTCATGAAGGAATCTTGAACATCGTGTTCAGGGCTGGTTCACGGCTCGGGTGGAATTGGTCAAGTTTCGCTATACCTCCCGCCGGCGAATTTTTTTTCCCCAGGATAGTTGGTATGCAGTATGTATTTATCAGCCAATCAGATGGCAGTATGACGTATAGTATACTGTTTACGTCATGAGTCTATCTTTAGATATCCACGTGGTATGCATAATGACGTCATCTTCTTGCCCAAGGGAAGGGGGTTACTCATAGGGTTAGGTCCCTTAGGACTAGGGCTTAGGGTTAGAATTAGGGCTGGGTTAGGGGTAGGGATAGGGGTAGGGTTAGGGTTAGGCCCTTAGGGATGGGTTAGGGATAGGGTTGGGTAGGGGCAGTACTGTGGGTAGGACCAGTATTAGAAAATAGGCTCAGTAAATAACGTATACTATAGACATTAAACAGGTTTTACGAATTACACAAAGAAAAATTCCAAGCCACAGCGTGTAGCCCCGGTAGCGCAGTGGTTAAAGGAGTTAGACGCCGAAGTTGTAAACAAGCTGGTTTGTTTACAAATATGGTCGGCAAACTAGTTTTATTCCTTTGTGCAGGTGGCAGCACTCGTGATCGTTAGACTGGTTCCCGGTCCGATGCAACTCACTCACGATATTCACGTCAGTACATATCACCGACAATAGGTGGCAGCACCGCAGGCGTCCGTGGATAGAGAACCAGTGAGTGAGTGTTTACAACTTCGGCGTCTAACTCCTTTAAAGCGTAGGTCCATTTAGGTTTAGTGAGCTTGGCATGTAGGTAGGCCCTGGATCGAATCTTCCTGGCGGCACTATGCACTCTTTACCACGTGCTATTTTATACTTTTTTCCTTAATCTTCCAAGATTTTTTTGTCACATTTTCAGTCTAAATCAGTCTGTTTGATAATTTTTTGCCGTCATGGAAACACATTATCTTTTAACACCAGCAAAGACTGGAAACCTAAACGCGTTTAGATGTTTAAAAACTGTTGCATATTCCCATTTAGTTCTATAGTTAGACTTTAAACACTTTAGATTTACAGTGTAGTGGCAGAATCGAGTCGACGGATCGCACACGAGTTGATAATAATTTTGGCAGTGGAAGCCTGTGACCGTGTGTTTTGTCAGAAATATCAGTAGGTAAATTTCCTTTAAAAGAAACGTTTCCGATTACGGACTCGACAGCTTCCGATTTCAGATTCCGAGTCAGGCTCAGACTCAGACTCAGACGGACTCGAAAACTCTCAGGACTTCCGAATTCGGACACCAAAATGCACAAACAATCTGACAGCCCTTGTTGATCATTCAGCGACATCCGCCGGGTTTCCTAGACCGCCACACATATGAGAAACAAATATCAGGAGTTTTTTTTACTTACCACATCGTAGCAGCACAACTTCTTTCTTATTTCACAGCGGGGTTTGTATTTTTGTGGTTGCGTTTCTTGGTAATTCTCGGTAGGTTTCTCAGCTTAAGTCGGCCACATCTGAGCCTCTTATACGAAACCTTCCGATGTTCTCCTTTCAGCTATCGCATTCGGAATCCGAATCCGATTTCGGAAACATTTCTTTTAAAGGATATTTCCCGAACTGATATTGGGGTTTTAATGAAACATCATCGACGGTGATGTCATCTTGGCTACACGACAAACGTGCCTTTTGTCATCTAGACGAAATGATCTGAGAAATGTTTCCACCAACAACCCGCTTCTTGGTTTGGAATTGTTCTGAATGCGGCGTACATGTGTACGCGAAATCAAGTTGACGCTAAGATGCCGTCGGTCGTCGACAAACAGGAACAGTCCACAGTGATGTACATGTATGAAAGAAAATCATGCAGTAACTTCGTTATCTCTGGACTCTTTCTGATAAGCAGTCAGAGACATAGATAATGGATACGGACTGAGAATTTTCCGCCAGGAACTTGAAATCCACGTGGTATTCTTTCAAACAGTGCTTCTTGGTCAAATTACACAGCTGAAGTAGCGATTAAAAACGTGTCGTTTGGTTCTACGTTTCGTCGCCTTCATCAATGTTTCGGTCAATGATCCAGAACTTTTCGATTCTGCAGGCAATCGGTCTGGTGATCACTATGCTTTGATCTTTGACACAACGTTTTCAAAGCCCGCCAGCAAACAAGTTTCTACGTCATATCGAAAATTTCGTGCAATAGACAAGAACGCTCTTATCATACAATCTGAGGTTCTTAATACCAGAAATGGGTCCGTAAACCAGTTCGCTAGTCCCTATGTAGCAGGAATCAAGGAACTGATCGACAAGCACGCTCCGTTACGAGAAAGAATGATAACACTTCGACCGAATGCCCCATGGTACACCGAAGAACTACACGAAGCTAAACGAGATCGCCGTCGCCTTGAACGCCAGTGGCGTAAGACTAAGCTGGAGGTTCATCGTCAAATGTACCAAGCACAACGTCGACTTGTAAACAAAATGCTTGTGGATACGAGGGGCTCCTACTTTCAGGGTAAGATTACTGTGGCAAGGATCAGAAAAGTATCAATGGGATTGTTAAGCATCTTCAAGGGTCTATGAAAAGTGACACTCTTGATAGTCTATTGAGAGTAAGACTCTTCCCTCTGCCCTTAACTGATGAAGCCATTTCTGAAATCACCGACATTTTCAATACCAATTCAATAAGAAAAGACAAATTAAGCTTTGAAGAGTAGACAAATAGAAAGAGACTGTTTACAGCAGGTAGGCCTACATATCTTGCCTAGGTGAACTAGTGTAAGTTACTTTATCTACTTCATCTGTAAGTCTTTTTCGTTTGATTTGGTTGGAATTGAACGGCAGTTGGGAATGACTGCATCAGTTAAATGGCAAAAGTGAACACTGCTGATTTGGATAGGCCCTCTGACATGCTTGTACAGAGAATAGACTTTGGCTTCAGCTGCTAAACAAAACCTGCAATGCTTGGGTATGATGCAATTTATGGTGTACTGCTGACATTTTATGTTCTTCTTTCTTGCTGGCTTCTTTCTGAGATCCATAATGCCAAAGGTTAATTTTCTAGTCTTCTGTTAATCATCTGATTATTTTATTCTTAAATTTAGTTTGAACTAGTCCAATTACCTAGTCAGTCTTAGACTGAGTGAAACTCTGCTGACATGTCATTGAAAAAAAGTTCCAGCATTTTTTTGTTGGAGTGCCTGACTCCTATTGCTGATAAGTCAAATACTAGTACTCCGGCAGACTCACATACTGATTATTTACTACGGCGTGAGTGTCACGTGACTCTCAGTCCACTGATCTGATCAGTGTGTCTGAATGATCTCAGAATAAAAAGAACATGAGGACGAGATTGATGAATTGATTTTATTTCTTCATTGAAATTGATAATAACAGTGTAAGGAGTGGACTCCTTATACTTTGGCCTTGTGGAACCCTTTAGCTAAGCTTGGACATTATTTATTTCGGAAGCCAAGATCCTGTGTTAGCTGTTTAGACAGGATTTTGGCTTCCACATTTCCATTTTGCGCGTGCACATGGTTGTCACCTTGACTAAAATGGGGTGCCCAAATTAGGGCCGAATCGGTTAATGTCGTCCTGGGTATAACAGAAATATACCCAGGTTCAATGTCGTCCTACAAAACTATACCCTGGGTATAGTTCGATCTACAAAAGTATACCCAGTACCGTAGTTTTGAGCCTAGGTACGAATTAGGAATGGATGGCCGCCATTTTGTTTCTCGCTTCAACTGAGACGGCAGTTTTGCAAGCAACATCTTCAAAATATCAGTCAATATTGTCAGATTTTGTGCTCATCGATGGCATGTGTCAACTGTTGACATTTGTCTCAACACAACGGTCCAAACTTATCGCAAGTTAAGCTCACAGTTTCAAAGAAATGAGCAAACGAACAGAGCCGATCTGCGCCCCATATGTTTGTTCGGTGTCGTGCGTTGAGCTACGTCCGCGAGCCGTGCTGCGAGTACTATTGCGGATTTGAGTGACGATAAACGGCACGAAAATTTCTTTGATGACTGTCGGTACGATATATTAAAATGATGCCCGTTAGAGCGATGTTTTTCGACTTGTCATGCTTCTGCATGGTCATATGGCATTTGCAAGGACAATCTCGTCTTCAGGTGCTGTATCCAATCCTCGGTATACTTTTGTAGATCGAACTATACCCAGGGTATACTTTTGTGGGACGACATTGAACCTGGGTATATTTCTGTTATACCCAGGACGACATTAACCGATTCGGCCAAATTAGGCTGGAAAAAAATACAGGGTGTAATGATCAGCATGTAATTGAGAGGCCTGCTTCCCTTCGGTGTGACTTCAGCTCCGTGCGTTTTCACCAAAGTGGTGGGACTGATCATCGCGCAGTTGAGGCGCGAGGGACTGAGGGTCCATACCTACCTGGACGACTGGATTGTGCTGGGGAGGTCCCCGCTAGACGTGATGCGGGCCAGGACCAGGGCCATCAGACTCGCTCAGTCCCTGGGCTTCATAGTCAACTGGGAGAAGTCACATCTCGAACCTTCTCAGACGTTATATTTTTGGGGGGCGACTCTAGATCTCAAAATGGGCTAATCTTCCCGAATCGGAAGAGGATAGACAACCTACATTAGGTAGCTACTCTGTTTTTGAACATGGAGCTTGTTCAGGCCAGGCCCTTTTTAAGGCTCCTGGGCTGATGAACTCTTGCATCGGATTGGTCCCCTTTGCGCATCTGAGGACGAGGCCGATTCAGATGTATCTTCTGGCTCTCTGGCGCCCATCTTCTCGTCAGATTTACCAGGCTGTTCCAGTCAAACCCAACCTCTTGGGCCATCTGTGGTGGATGCATCCAGGCAATCCGTTGGTAGGCTGTCCAATTCAGCCGGTTGCTTGGGAGGTTCACCTGACGTCGGACGCCTCAGCGTCGGGTTGGGGGCCACATTGTATGGGCCAGATGGTGTCAGGGATGTGGAGTGCATCAGATAGGGACATTACAACCACATCAACTGGCTGGAGCTGAAGGCAATCCAGCTGGCCCTAAGGTCTATGACCAGCCTTGTCGCCGGGAGACGGGCGTTGGTTCATTCGGACAATTCCACTGTAGTGTCTTACGTGAACAACGAAGGGGGGACCAGATCGCCTTCCCTTTGTTTTCTGGCTTGGGACATCCAGACCTGGTGCATTCAGAAGGGGGTCTATATGAGGTGCTCCCATATTCCAGGTAAGATAAATCATTTATCGGGCATGCTGAGCAGCAGGCAGGAGATTTTCGCGACAGAGTGGACGCTGAATCAGAGGGTCCTAGGTCAAATATTCACATAGATCTCTTTGCTACGTCTCCCAACAATCGGTTACCCCTGTTCATCTCTCCAATTCCAGACCCACAAGCCATGGCGGTGGATGCCATGTCCTGGAATTGCGACGGGATGTACCTTCATGCCTTCCCACGGTTCTGATTTCCATGCAGAAGTTGACGAAAGTCACTTTGGAAAGCAAACAATTCAGGGTTTTGGAATGACACATCAGGGGACAAGGAACATTGCCCTTTACAATGTGGATCGCAGGAATAAAGACACTCACCAACCACTTATAGACAAACACATCTCTAAAGAAGTCTTCATTAGGCATGATGACTGGGGGCATACTGTGATCTTTACCAACAGGGATATCAACATGGAGTCCTCAACCACAGTAAGCCATTCAAATCTCCAGAAGGAACCTGCACAAATACCATTGAAGGCCTCGTGGGTAATAATAAAGAACAAAATCAAGGGTAGGCAATGAAAGGGCCTCTTCACACTAGGATCCACGTATCGATACCAATACGGAAATCATGAGACGAATGAGCCCACCGATGTTTATCCAAGATTATTTGAAGACATTGCCAAGATGTATCCAGTAAACGTAATATCAAGAAATTTTCACTCTAAGTCCCGGTAAATTACAATAGTAACTTTCTTGTTCACAATTTTCACACTCCATTTCAGGCAGTTGAGGATGCCACCTTTGGGCCTGCTATCAACATATCGAAGCCATCAAAAAAGTTAGATGAAAGTTCTGAAATGAAATTGCAGTTCATATCACTTTTACTGTTCATTTTAAACTGCTTTGTCAATGAATTCATTCCTTCAGAGTAGTGTTTCTTTTGCACAGCGACCTTCGTCAATGCCATGATGGATATCAGAGGAGCACACAGAAAACCACACGGAATCGTACAAAATATTGTCAGATCCCACTGCTTTTATAAGGCACCAAACAATAAGGTTAGTGTTTCCTACCTAAAATGGTTCGTGGTGTAGTCAACTTGTTTATGTGCAAACAAAACAAGTAGGGTAGGGACTTGGCAGCTGATTTTTTTGCATCTTGGGAGACTCGACGGCCTGTCCGGGATAAGCACCCATTGAAAAACTGCCCATCTCCAGCATAAAAAGTAAATAAATAATACTGACGGTAATACAGTCATGTTTTGTCTTTTCTGGTCAAGAAAGCTGGGCTGACAATCCATGGACTCAATCTGGCCACATATGTCTAGTCACTAGGCCAACCCATCCCAGATCCACACTTCAGCAAAATCAGTGATAAGAACAGGTAAATATACCATCATGAGCTAAAATGCGATTTTAGCATTATCACAACACATGATAAAATTTCGAAAAATCATATTATAAAATGATCTATTTAACAACAAGTATGAATAATGTCATAAATGTAAATACTTGACAAAAACATATTTCATTGTAATTAGCATGTCAAGATTTGGATTACCAATGAATGCTATACTTTATTTCAGATACATTGAAAACATCAAGGCCTCATCCCCGTACACTGAGGACAGGGACAAATTTGACCTGTGTGACTATCAGACACACCACGCCGCATGGGAGAAGCAACAACCGCCAAAGACAAACAAACAATCCGAAGAAGACCGAACAAGAAATCTTCAAGAAAGTAGGCTTAACATCAAGGACATGTTAGCATTGAAAGATAGCTGCTTCGTATAATGGCAGGTGGTCAGTGACTGGAAAACTTCGCACTCTCAAGGCGTCACTGTGTTGTGAAGTCCATTTGCCATTTCTACATGAATCCGACAAATGCTAGGACCCTGCCTGGACGAAAAGTAATAAAAAGGGACCTGCAATGTCGATTTGTTTGAGAAAGGCGCATAGAAGATGTACACAAAGCCTGGCAAGATACGGGCGGCAGCACTGTGTCAAAATCAAAATTTGCGAACTTGCACCCGAAGAATGTAAAGCCAATGAAGTTCACACCCGTAGACACCTGCCTCTGTAAACAATGTGTCAACACTGACCTCCTACTTGAAACCCTGGATAACCAGTGCATTGTTTTGAATCAGCCCGATTGCAAAATTCCAACCAGACATGATGTCACAGCTAACACTCTGCGAGAAAGGTGAATCAAAATTCTATCCAACAAGTGCATCACACGAAAATGCGGGGAGTGTGGGGTTAACACCTCGACGGATTCCTCACTGCTGCAGAGGATAAGCAGTTCATCTGGAAGCAATGGTGCACCACTAAGTACACTCATGATGGCAAAATGAAGACAAAAAAGACCTCAAGAATATTTCAGGTTCTGCGTCAGAACTCGCACAGATGTTACGGAACAACCTCTCGACCCTGTCGTAGCACCTCTTCACTGCGAACTCGCAGCACGCCCAATTCACGGAAATGATCAAAGCGCCCCAAGAAGGCAACGTCATCGCCGTAATATGGATTTCGCAGAGAATTATAACGTCTTTCATCAAAACGAAATCCAGTCGTACCATTGGACTCAGGAGAGATAACTATTCATTCATCGTACATTACTGCGGATGCGCGGATCATGGGTGTGAAGAAATTGCCGAGAATCTCTCATATTTAAAACAAATGATCTAAAACACGACAAGCACGCGGTACAGACTTCTGTCAAGGCTGCAATGAAGCACACTGACCTATACGGAGCTAACCAAATCGACCACTGAAGAAGTTCATCGAATGGACAGATGGATGTGCTTCGCAGTGCAAGTGTAAGGACGTGTTTGCGGACATTTCCTACGGAGAGCATGATCTTGCGGTGCCAACTGAACGACACTTTTTCGGGTCTGCACTCGGAAAAGGCCCCTGCGATGGAGAAGGAGGCCGTAAAAATTTGGTGCCGTTACACTTGATGCATACTGACGTCCGTGGACATTATGCCATCTTGCTGACTCCCGTTATGAAAATGTTGATAAAAAGTCAGCATATGGTAACAGTTCAGATTGCAACCTCGTCCCCAGGATCTAACTCGAAATTTCTTCTGCTTTTGCCTTGGGACGAGGTCATTTTCGGCTTCGATCGACAGCCAGCTGGAAAGCGATGAGGCAGCTGGTGCTAGCGGCATAAGCGGCCAGTCCAGAAGTAGGCCGCGCATGCTCGGTAGGAACTAGTTTGCATCTGGACCAGACTCTAAAATTGAAAATTGCAGAGTCTGGTGGCACGAGACTAGCAACCATGCACACTGTGTCTCGCTCTTGTTGCCTGTGACGAGCACTTCTCGAAACAACATGGCGAAGGCTGGACTGGTCTGCTGCGAGTAGCGACTTTTTCTGGCTTCGAACACCACGGTTTCTTTCTAATTTCGTTGAATTTATTCTTCATTGCTTTATTTCTACTCAAAGCATTGAATAAAAATGTCTGTCGACAAGACGAAACGTGTAGGAAGGTGGTATTTCGGTGGAATAGCTAGTGCTATGGCTGCATGCTGCACTCATCCTCTTGATTTGCTCAAGGTGAGTTCGAGGTGGTTGTTTTTCGTCAAGTTTTATGCTCTCCCTGCACCAGATTTGGCAGATTTATGGTAGGCCCTAGGCCTATCAGCAGCTAGCCTAGCTAGGCCTAGCATAGCTGTCAGCTGAATCAGCTGTCACATGGTCAACAGACAACACACACGTGACCACCAAGCCATGGACATGATGGAATAAGCGGCAACTGGACATGCTGGAGATGTGTCACTTCCCATGCCGATGGCTTAGTGCGCTAGGCCTACGGTATACTCTACCTCGAGCTCATGAATTTGTGAGCTCGAGGTGTGTTTTTAGCTCACCTGGTGAGCTATTGTCGTGGGTCTGCGTCCGTCGTCCGTCGTCGTCGTCCGTCGTCGTCGTGGTCCGTCGTCGTCGTCGTGGTCCGTCGTCGTCGTCCGTTAGCAGGGCACGTTTCGTAACCGCTGGAGCTATTGATCTGAAACTTGGTACATAATATACCCCTAGGTCAGATGACCTACGACACCAAGTTTCGGTCCGGTTCGACTCTTAGCTTGGCCACCAGGTGGCGGAAACTAAAAATACAAAAAGTGCAATAACTCCTGAACTAATGACTGGATCACCTCCAAATTTTTATCATAGGTGTATCTACAGAGGGTACATTACATAAGACCTACTTTTCAAGGTCACAGAGGTCAAAGTTCAAAATTTTGCCTTTTGGTGGCACATTTCGTAACCGCGGGTGCTATTGACCTGAAACTTAGTACATATATACCCCTATGTCAGATGACCTGTGACACCAAGTTTCGGTCCGATTCGACTCTTAGCTTGGCCACCAGGTGGCGGAAACCAAAAACACGAAAAGTGCAATAACCTGAACTAATGACTGGATCACCTCCAAATTTTTGTCATAGGTGTATCTACTGAGGGTACATTACATATATAACGGGTTTTTTATTTGACCTACCTTTCAGGGTCACAGAGGTCAAGTTCAAAATTTTGCCATTTTGGTGGCACATTTTGTGGCTATTTGGCCCTATTCTAAATTGGTGTGATCATCTATCTACTAGGTATCCTCTATGTGTACAGCAAATTTTTGCCCAATTGGAATGCAAATAATGGTTACCAGGCAGCCATCTTGGAAAATGGACTTCGGCACATATATGTCAAAAATTCTCATGCCAGAACGTTTTGACCTTGAAATTTTGACCATAATCGTATGACCCTGGAACTCAAGACCCCTGGAACATTTCGATTTAACATTTGTCATTTGTTTTTCTGGTACTTTCACCCAGGTGAGCACATGGTCCATGGACCATTTCATTTACATACCCGGTACCGGTAGGCCTACGGTTGCTTTTTTTTGGTTAGATAGGCCCTAGGCCTAGGCCTACCCGTACCGGTACGTGTTCTAATCTCACTGATAGTGATAGCTCTTCAGGGGCCTGTGCCATAACGCACAGCGAATGAATGAATGAATGAATAAACTTTATTTTCATCGGTATGTGGAGATACATAAGAACATGAGCTTTGAAGCTCTTTCACCGATATCGAACATAAAGATATAAAGCGCCGTCTGTTAAAGGTAAGGAGCACGGTATTGGATCTCAAATGCGTTATTTGACTGCCGACATAGAGGGAGCCACCTAGCGGCAGTAAGACGAACTACAAAAATGCATTACAAAATGTATATAGTATATAGTAGTAGATCGGGTCAATTCGCCGACAGCATAGTTAGTCACTGGGTTGGAGAGTGGCGCGGTGGTGCCGCTGTCGAGAAAAAGTGGCAATACCGTGCTCCTTTAATCAATGGTGACACTACACTAATCAAAACAGAAACAAATAGGCCTAAGTAAAAGTGTCCGCCAGGCAATATCTTTCGGATGTCTCCCTTTAATAAAATGTAGGCCCTAGCAGTGTTCTCCACAGGTTTTGGTCTAAGAGGGGCGGCGGTGGAGGGGTGGTGCTGAAGGCGCCTTCCGTCGGGGGGTCTGGGGCCCTCCGCCAGCGAAATTCGGATTTCAGGTGCTCTGAGATGCGTTTTCTGAGCATCTGACTCTGAGATGCATCCGTAGGCCTAATTGAGTTTTAAGAAGGGCGGTGGAATATTTTAAGAGGGGCGGATTTTGCTGTGGTACTTTTAAGAGCCATGACTGCACGCATTGGCACCGCCACCAGGGCCATGGCACGGGGCACACTAGGCCTACTACTGCACACCAGGAATTGCAGTTTGCACTGGAGAATGCTCAAATCAGTTATCAAGCCATTGGGTCTTTTTCTGAACTTGCATATTGCAATGTGCTACTGTTACACTTCCAGGTACATCTACAGACACAACAGAAGGCTCAAATAGGTTTGTTTCGAATGGGAGTTATTGTGGTCAAAGTGACAGTTGTCAGACATTGATTGTGGTCATCACATATCAGAGGGGTTTAGTTAACATTTTTGGACAGGAATTCATGACTTCCTTAACCCAAAAATCAGGAAGTATTGGGCTTTTCTTGGAAGTCGAAATGTATTTCAAACATGTCATAAGTACAAGTTTAAAACTGTTTGTAAGTACTTGACTTCCTGGAGCCTAATATTTGGAAGTATTTTGACTTCCATGACTTCCAAACTCCCTCTAACTAAACCCCTGAATATCAGTTTTCAGATTTTGAAATGTGGTTTTGTATCACAAACACCAAGATAACGTAAACTTCTGGCAGCTTGTTCTAAACATGACAGGAGATAAAATTGAGTTCTGGTGTGGACCAGTGAATGAGGAAGTTCTGGCAGTTTCTGCTTTCTTCATGAAATATATAATCTTGGAATCAATGGACCCATACAACTTACGTATTTCAGTTAACCTATTCCCTGACCAGATTTGCCATCTATGAGACCGTGAAGAAGAACACCACTGCTCCAGGAGAGAGCATGCCTTTCTTGAAGAAGGTTTGTCTGGCTGGGTTTGCTGGGGGTTGCGGTGGAATAGTTGGTACACCAGCTGATATGGTCAATGTCAGGTATGTCTATGCACTTTCTACAAGATGACATTGAAGTCTCTATTTCTTTAGAAAAGCAAATTACCGGTATTTCTTTTGTAAAAGATGCATTATCGTTTATTCGTATGGAGATTTTTTCCACAAAATTACGGTACCCTTGATTATGGTGAAGGGTTAGGAATAGGGAAAACTAACAGAGTTACGTTTGGTCGTGACGCCGTGACTTTTTGTGTGACCCTGGGCACTTTGGGCAACATGACGTGCCACAAAACCGGCAATACAAACTGTATACATGTAATCCTTTCCAGAATGCAGAATGATATGAAGATACCGAAAGAACAAAGACGGAAGTAAGTGATCTAAATCACGTAACACTGCTTGATAATAATTATGAGGTAATCAATGCTGAGAATTGGGTACCCTCTGCTGGTTTTAGGATTGAATATCAGACAGGCCTTGTCGATAACTGCTGGTTTTAAAATTATAAGTACCGGTACCGTAGTACCGGTACATACTGAATATTCCTGGTTAAAAGTGACTGCTTAATATTAATAATTAATGTGCCTGTCAAGGTCATTGAATCAAACGCTGCGGTCATGAATCTGTTAGAGTTTGAGAATGGATACATGTAGCTGTTAGTGTTGGTTTAATATGAGTCTTGTCTGAGGTAATGGATGGCTTGTAGTACCGTACAATAATGAGTCTGAAATAATGGGTAGTTGCTGGTTCAATAAGAAGTATTAATGGTGGATAGCTGCTGATTTAATAATGGATAGCTACCAGTTGAATCAGTACTGATTAAACTGGTAGCTATCCAGCTATCGGTACGAGATAGTAAATAGCTGCTTGGTGTAGCGATAGTAATAAGTGACAGATAAGGGGTGGTTCAACATTTTCACAAGTCTACAAAACGTAGACTAGGGGGGAAGGGGTTAACACCGGCCGTACACTTTTTATGAAGTCGTAGACTTCATATTGCTGTACGTGGGCCGTGTCGTGTCGTGTGTGTCTGTAGCTTCCAGAAGCCTCGTTCCTCTGGCTTACAGCTGTGTAATTTCCGAGGGCCCAATGCACATCACTAACACCTGGAGACGAGGCGGGTTTTCTGGACCAAAGTACAGCTTTTGGGATTGTGTACATCCGCTGTTATAATAAAGTTCCGGGTTGTGGGTCTCAGATGGTGACCGTCCTATCTTATTTTTATCATTCTGTCAACCATACATTTTTATTCAATAATAATAAAGGAGGTTTTTGTATTTTTGCCGTTGTTACTGAACTTGTAACCTGAGGCTGGTTTCGTCGAATCCGGCGCGCACGTATACAATGTAATACAACATGGCGACAGGATTCGAGGAGCGTCGAAGTGGTGCGATAATTCAGGACAAAACTACCGCGGTATGTTTGATAGGCCTACAAAACGTTTGAAGTATTCAGGGCATGTACGGTACATTGTTCACTTCGTCATATCTAGGCCTCGGTAGGCTAGATATTTCGTGGTTACTTTAAAGAGAATCATGAGAATATTGTCGCTGCATTGTCAGCCAGCTGGCTATGTGCATGATCGATGTGGGCTAGGCCTATGTCTGTGTGTGTGTAGTACTGCTGTGCATCTGTACATTGGTGGAGTGCATGTACATGTAGGCATATATCACATAGGTCATGTAGGTAGGCCCTACATTTGTCAGAACGTTCACGGCACACTTCGGTCAGAACGCCCCACGGGTCTTTTGGTCAGAACTTCCACGGGATCGTCCACTCTGAATCAAGCAAGGTTGACAAAATTTATTCAAGTTTGACAAAGATTTATTAAAGGAATTTAGAATGATACTAGAAGTATTATCGATCATTGAGATGCCATGGCCCATGCTAGCCAGCTCTAGCTGTGTTAGTGTGTAGGCTTACATGCCAACATGGTGNGATCTGCTCACTCGCGTTACATTGCACATCACCCTTCGAGAAGTAGACCAGTCCACGGCATCACGGCATATCCGCTGCCTCTCGAAGAGGTGGCCAATCAGAACTGGTGGTGTAAAATTACCCAGTGGTAGCCGAAGACCCGAAATAAAGTGCAATCTTATTGGTCAACCTGTTGAGCTGTAACGCAGTGGTGACCAGATCGGCCTTCGATTATCGAATATGCTACTAGGCCTGTGTTACTATTAAATGCAGTATCACGTAGCCTACAGCACACTGACAACGACTTCATGGCTGGCCTTGGCCAGCTCTAGTTAGCTAGAAAATGTTGATCTCTGTAGGTCCGATGGGGGTAGAAGAATCAACATATTTATGTACACTTTTAGGGGGAGGGAGGGGGGTTACTCTCTGTAGACTTGTGAAAGTATTGAGCCACCCCTAACATGCCTAATGGATACATGTAGTGCTAGTTCAGAATTATTGGCACCAGTACTGAGTGGACATTCATTGCGTGTATCACAATGTTTCAGCTACAAACATGCGATAGATGGACTGTATCGAGTGTTCCGAGAAGAAGGACCAAGGAGACTGATGTCTGGCTGTGTAACTGCTACAAGTAGGGCTGTATTAATGACAATAGGACAGGTAGAATCTTTCTACATGTATATGGTCTGTGTCCTTCCGGGCTAACCCACACTCGTCACTGTGAAATCAATATTCTTTATCTTATCTCTAAATGGTCATTCCCGAGTATGCAGACCACACTTCCTAAACTTCTCCACAGTACTGTAAATTGTAATGCTGCTCCATTACGACACTGCCACCAGGTCCGTACTATTTTGGCGGAGGATCGTAGTATTGCCATACATGCCAAATGGAATGGAAGTATTTCATGGGCACGGCGTGCACCAAATGTTTTGTAGACCTACTTTTATCTGATTGGTTCACCGTGTGGGTTATGTATAAAGTAGGCCCCAGGCTCATGAAACGTAGCTGGACAATCGGATCAAAATCACTCCTTTTCGATGACCATACATGAAAATACTCTAGATACGTTCTTCTAAGGTTACTTTTCTGAACACCCATATGACCGCCTACCCGACTGAATATGCATGGCAAAATAAAGAGCTGTATTACGCAAGACTCACTCATTGGTCAGTTATAGTGAATAGAATCAATAAATTCTTTGTATGGTCTATATTGTGGGCTAGTCCTAAACCTACGGCATGAATATCTGAAGTACATGTAACCTTTAGAAGAACGAATCTGGAGTAGTTCTATCGTTATTACTTTGTCATCACTATCCGTTCGAAAACTTGAGTGATTACAAAACATACAGTTGTTTTAGTTTTTGACTTTATTTTGATATGGGGATAGGTAATAATATCACATGCTCGATTTTGCAAAGCACTAAGGCACCTGGGGGCAGTGTCGTAAGTGGAGCATCATAAAATGCGGAATGCGCCGGAAGTGCAGAGGAGTTTGCACACTTCCATGCAAAAGGTCGTATAGTTTGTCTAATCGATAACCACTAAACCCCCTTTCACACCGGGCCTACGTAGAGTTGCGTAGTGCTGCGTACTGACTACGCCAAGCTTACGCTGCCCTATGTGACAATACGCCACATGAGCCAAAATGTTCATGTCACACCTTTCTTTACAGCTTGCCTTTTATGATCAAGTAAAGCAGTTCCTTCTAGCAAGCGGATATTTCAAGGACAACATTATCACCCATTTTACCTCTAGTCTAACTGCTGTAAGTATGGTTTTTGTTGAGAATATCATACTTCTAACGTAAAGTGCTCTACCCATGCCAGGAATCATACTGACGTGACTGGAAGGCAGTTTATTTTTAAGATGAATGTTCAGTAATTACTATTTTATTCAAACTTGATAAATCACTTCATGTACCGATGCATTTTAAAAGGAGCGTTGGCTGTGTTTTATACATGGACAGTCTTGATTGCTCTGCATTGCACGATTTTGTGATAAAACATAGCGTGTTTCGTGAAGACCGCATGTCCTTGAGTCCCAAGTCATTTCAAGATACCGGTAAGTAATCAGTTGGTTGTACAGGCCATACTACCAATTGATGTAATCATGGTGTATATGTGAGGCACTCTAGGAAAACCCGTCAGATGTCACATTTGAAGAAAGTGTTTTAAAGGACCACTGTATTGCATCTTTCTGTCGACAGCCGGCGCCACCGGCACCATGCTCCAATACTGTAGTTAAGCCTTTCGCCCCAGTGACACAGTTGTGGACCGATCGGGCTAAAATTTGGGATTTTTTCATTTCATGAGTATATGTCCCAACATACCAAATTTCACTTAATTCTAGGGGGTCAACTCCACAGCATGGGCCACTTTCTCAGATTCTGGCTCTTAAATGGCCTTGGTGAACCTGCAGTTTCAATAGCTAAAATGTACTTCGTAATAGGTACTAAACGGTCATGACAGTAGCAGATCAATGCCCACACAGGCAATCTGACAGCCCTTGTTGATCATTCACTCAGATGTCACTGAATTTCAGTGACATCTGCCGGGTTTTCCTAGACCGCCTCGCATATTTTTGATGCATGGAGTACATGTGTGAGAGCAAATGTTATATGCGCTGGGAGGTTACAGTGAATATTTGCAAACTGGTCTCATGAATTTTCACGAGGACTTGCGTATATACCCGGTACTATTGTGATGTTAGTACTACTAGTACTACTGGTAGTAACTATGCTGACACTGCTGCATTCACTTGGACATACATAATTGGCGGATACATGGAAATGATCCATGTATTATTTATTTTGCCATTGAAACAGATGTTTCCTATTTGATCATTCTGGTGTTTGATCAGTTGATGTGGGGCTGCATTTGAAAACACCCACATGTTTGATTTTGCCCATTAGCTTTACTCCGCTGTAGTTGAGATGACATAATATGCCAGAGCCACCAACTACCTGCACCTGGTAGTTTATTGAGCAGGTGGGAGACTTTCCTAACCTCTCTCAAACAACAGACTTACACAACACAAGGACAACTTCCACTGCGGCAATATACAGGATACATATGTAGTCACGTATTTATTTAGGGTGGACAAATGCACAATTTAAAATGCCTTCAATAGCTAATCTGATAAAAAAACATTGCCAGAGTGCTATGTCCCTTTTAGCCCTTTTTACATGAGAACTTTTAAAGCTGGCTTCAAACCAGTCCTAGATCAGTTGCGGTGATTTTTAGCTACGCTGGAACAGCGTAGCTTATACAATACCCGGGGCTGTTAGGGAGCTGGCATGAAAGTAGAGCGTGCAAAATACCTAATATTTCCGATCTGCAGCAGTCCTGGCGCAGAATTTGTGTTGCAATGCAAAAGCAAGGACATGAAGGAACGGAGGACAGCCCAACTGAATTGGTGTGCAGCATCTCCAGCGTAGCTTCAAGGCCGCCAGGCCTCTAGTTATCTAATTTCTTCCTGTGGAACAAACATACAGTGTACCGAACTTGTCTCAATCCAGCGCACGGTACTAAAACCAACAAAGAAAGAGTCACCTGCGCCACCAGGTGACGAGAGCATGATTTAAGTGGTCTTAACTGACGGGAAACTGGTCTGTTTGTAGACAGGGCAAAGCCAGTTACAGTAGGTGAGCTGGCTTCAACTGGCTCAAGGAGAGACCAATCCAAACCGTTTTCATGTACCGGTACTATCACCCGGGTTTTTGATTTGACCGCCTCACAAAGAATAGGGGCAGATCCAGGATTTGGGAAAAGAGGGGGCACCCTACTAATAAACATTGAAATCTGCGGTGAATTTCTGAGATCTCAGATTTGCTCCAAATTCCAGGATTTCACGGTCGATTTTACAGATTCGTTGGCCCAAGGGGGGGGCAGTGGGGGGCACGTGCCCCCCTTGGATCCGCGCCTGAAGAATATGATCAATGGACATCTTTCTGGTTCCTGGTTGGCGAAACGATGCTCCTCAGCGTCATCATTTTACCAAGCAGCATGCAAGGATGCACATCATGACTTCATGGTTGTGACGTTAGAAAACGATCCATTGAAATGACTGAATCACATTGAGCTGTCACAGTGACAGACGTCCTCTTGATTCTCCGAAACCATTTTTTTCCAGGGAGCAATAGCTACAGCCATGACTCAACCTTTAGATGTGATGAAAACCCGGATGATGAATGCAACACCTGGACAATATAAAGTGGGTTGATGGATCTTTAATGACTCTTCTTCACCTTCTGTGTTCACACTATGGTCTTATACACCGGTTTGAAAACGACTTGAAAGCGTATTAATACGTTGAAGCGTATTAGCCGTTCAGACTGCAGTTGTCTTATACATGTAAGAAGGATTTCAAATGTGACCCGGCACGACAAAATGAGTCGGAATGCGCACATAAGAAGACCCAACATGTCCAAGATGACCCCAACGGTTCGCTGATTTCAGGATTGTCTGCCCATTGTGAAATTTGACTTGGTCGATTTCTGTGGTTGCTGTCTGGTTCCACCTTCGGTCTTCTTCTGTGCGACTTCCGACTCATTTTGCTGTGCCGGGTCACAAATGTTAACTGCTCTAGCAAAACCACTATGCAAAGTGGTCTCACACTGCTTTCATATCGCTTCCGCTGTGGTGGTTCGGGCCGCCGCAACTTGTGTCTGAACGCCTCAATACGGGATAACTATATATGCTGCGATATTGCAGTGTTTACAGTCGCTCACAGGTGTCGTACTTTATAATACATTGACGTCGGTTGTGCCCAAAGCGGTATGAAAACCCTTTTGTTTTGCTAGTGAGAACGGGCACACATATTATCAAACTGTTTTCCAGGGACTGTCTTGGGGAAACGGTTTGAAGTCACTCTCAGTGTGAACACAGCTTGAGTGATATTCAAAATCATCTGTACTTATTGTCTTGGGTTAAAGCCTCACTGTATTGAATTTTACAGTATTTTTGAAGCGTTAGGAGAGTGCAGGTATAGGTCTCATAACCTTGTGAAGCTCCCCAAAATACTTGCCTGATCACGACCGTTTGAAGAGGATTTTATTCTCAATTTTAATGAGCTGTGCGGTCCCATGCGCTGCTGACACCAAGCGGTAACAACTGGAAATAAGGCGTGTTACAACCAATAATGTCACAATCGACCAATAATGTCACAACCGATGATAATGTCACAATTGTGACATATGAACACCTCATCCAACCAATAATGTCACAACTTGCTAATAATGTCACAACTTTTCCTTACCGATAATGTCGCAACATTTTGACCAATAATGTCACAACTTTTCCTTACCGATAATGTCACAACATTTTGACCAATAATGTCACAACCCCAGTAACTAGTGCAGATCATGTCGAGATAATGTGATGGTGATTTTTATCGCCCCTCCCTCATGGAAGACAAAGAAGTCTGAGCAAAAAAATCCTGCTTTGACCATGAAAGACACCTTAATCATATCTTCACCCCGTAGGAGTTCCCGTGTAATCACTCCCTAGGATTTCCTTACTGGAGGAAACAGTGTCCGAGGGAGTGCCAAATGTACATTTTTAGGGCTCACGAAGCCGCCCCTATGCGTAAACAGAAGTGCTGGCCAAGGTCTGTAGAGTTTTTTTCACGTACGTGTAATTTATTAAAGAATCAAAATATGAATACTTTCTCAAGCATAAAATGATAATATACCAGAAGTCAACTTCCATAATCTTGCAAATTTTCGACCCCAAGTGGGGGTCTACCTCAGGCACTTTTCAGTAAAGAAACTCCAGAAAAACGTTTCATATTTTGATTCTTTAGGGAGTTTTCGCAAAGCCCCCGAAACGCCAATGCGAACGCCAAACCCATTGTTCGATGCCACGAAGAGACCACCAAACAATAGGATAGACGTTCGCGTTGGCGTTTCGGGGGCTTTGCGAAAACTCTCTATTAATAAATTAGACGTACCGGGTACGTGAAAAAAATCTACAGACATTTATAGCAAGCACTTCTGTTCGCATAGAGGTGGCTGCATGAACACTCATGTACATTTGGCACCCCCTCGGACACTGTTTCCTCCAGTGAGGAGATCCCAGGGGGTGAAGAAATGATTAAGGTGTCTTTCATGGTCAAAGCAGGATTTTTTGCTCAGACTTCTTTGTCTTCCATGAGGGAGGGGCGAAAAAAATCACCATCACATTATCCCTACATGATCTGCGCTAGTTACTGGGGTTGTGACATTATTGGTCAAAATGTTGCGACATTATCGGTAAGGAAAAGTTGTGACATTATTAGCAAATTGTGACATTATTGGTTGGATGAGGTGCTCATAATGTCACAATTGTGACATTATCATCGGTTGTGACATTATTGGTCGATTGTGACATTATTGTAACAAGGCGCCAGGCCCTTCCTCTTTATACCTATTTAGCATGAACTTACAATAGGCCGTAAATCCATGTGTACGCCCATATCAAAATTTCATGCCATTTTTGGGACAGTAGAAGACTATCTTAAAAAATCGTTCTGTAGTGGTGTACAGTCGAACCTCGTTTCAACATACCCTGTTTACATCGGTTTCACCCCTATAACGTTACATTTCAAAGTCCCGATTTCCCGTAATTCATTTTCCATTTGCCGATTTTGCTTACAATGAACACCTTTATAACGTAAACTTCATTATAATGACCAGATTTTTCCCACAAAATAGTGAAAAGGCCTTCGTTACAACGAACAGTGAGAAGTCAATTGCCGCGGCGGCCTTGCTTATGAACAATGTACAGCGCGGGATTCCCCTCCGTTGCTTAGCAATGCCTCAATACATTGTAGTATTCCCTGTGAATAGCTGGCGTAACTTGCGTAGACATGTCGGAAGCAAATCTCGCTGTCCGTGAAGGCCAAAACTGTCACTCGCTTTCCAAAGGGAGTGTCTACATCGTAGTTGGCAGCCATTTTATTGGAAATGATTACAGCAAACTACCGTTATAACGTACAGATTCGTTATGTCCCTGGAGGTACGTTGTAATGAGGTTCGACTGTACAGGGATCTCTCACTAAGCTAAAGTCGATTGCTTCATGAAGAATCAGTTGGCCAATATTTCTAATTATCGGCACCCGTTTCGAGTAGGCCTACACAGTGAAATACAATACAACGTACCTCCCATTCACACAAATTATAAAGGGCGAACAATGCCAAAAGAGGAATGAATTTCTATTGAAAACAGGTTGAAGTCAAAAATCACCGTTTATTCTTGACAGATCAAGAAAAACTTCTGTAACTTTTTAGCCTCACTTCTTACCTAATCAAGGTTGAATCTGCGGGGAGAATACTTGTTTGTGTACTTCTAATTTTGTGCTCGCGTTTTTCGACCTCAAACCGCACACTAACCACAACGTGTGCCATATATGGCCAACGCGCTACACGAGAAAGACATGTACACGAAGCACTACGTTCAAACGCTCGTGTGATACGTACTTCAAAGAATCAAGCCCTAGTTTGCAGCACACATTGAAAAAACTGCAGGCAGCGCCCTAATGTATTCAGACAGACCACAGTACATTTTACACTAACATGACTAAGCTAACGTCCTAGACGTTCTGAATTCAATAAAGTGAGGCTTTAACTTTTTTGCTCTAATCTTATACCATCCAACATGTCCAAGAAGCAAGAGTGGACCTCTGCAACCTTGTGGAAGACTTGTCAAGTGCCGATTAATCTTACTTTTGTGATGATGAAGATTTTGTTACTTGTGCGTTATCTGGTATGAGGGGCAATCCTCAGAGCCATCCCCATCCTAAGAGTGTTCTGAGTCCTGGCTAAATGAATCTTTTCTTTCCAGAATCTACTTCATTGTGCTATGGATATCTTAAAAGTAGGACCACTGGGATTCTATAAGGTATGAAAATTTGGTTCAACATTCACAGTGCAGTTTCTACTCCATCATGTTCTACCTATGCCGAATATATCTCATCTGTGTTGTCATCGTTTCTCAACTTTCTGCCCTAGCTAAGAGTGTCTGCTGTTTTAGTCATTTCTGTATCATTAGTATCAACATACTTCTTGTTTACATGTAGTTTACAACTATGTAGTTGCAAGTCGTATTTCTGGCTTTTTGGCATGGCTTACATATACCATTCAGCCTGCACTTATGCGGTTTTTGTCTGTGACCTAGTACTAAGCTCACCAGGATAACAACTACCCAGAACATGCACCAAACAAAATAAAATTACAGTACATCTTTAATTTAAAATCATTTTCCTTGAAAGCAAGCGCTGTGTTTCCTTGTAGGCAGAAAATGTTTGATCTTGATGACCAAGGAGTATGTGTACTAACAGGACTTAAAGGAAGACATGCGAAAAATATTGCCCGGCGGGCACAAGTTGTCTTTGTTTTGATTAGCGCACAACGCCGTCTGTTAATACGCGGTGACACTACGCTAAATTCCTATTATATTCCAAATTAGGGCTCCAACCAATCAAATTTCGTTCCGGACCTTTTCCACTATATGCATTGACTTCTAACAGTCGTGACAGAGCCATCGTCCTCTTGAACCACCTCTTTCAGTCACCAACATTCTATGACAAACTAGAGCTGGCCACGGCCACTCTGTATTATAAGAATTATATGCTGGGATTTTACAGCTAGCTCTGTCTGTACCATCCCTCATTGTTACGTTGTGAATTTTAATCCTTTTTAATCTAATATCTTTTTAATTTCTGGTAGCCGTCATCGCATCAGTGTAACCTTTGTATTGTACTTGATTTAATTCATTGTACTTCATTCATCTTGGGGTCATGGGGTACAACCGTTAGCGATCTACCTTTGATCTTGGTTGTGTCCCAGACCATGACATTTTCTTTTTTTACTCGTTGTATCCGATATTTGTTTATCGTGTTGGTCTGAATAAATATCAATATTAATATCTATATCTATATCAAAGAAGTCGTGTCAATGTGCTGTGTGTGAGAGACCATGAATTTATAACACCGTAAGTACATATTAAGTAACATGATAGCTAGTGGTTGAAGGACATGTTTCAGATTTGTAGTAGGATGCTGGTGAATAAAAGAGAAAAGTTTGATATGACTGTTACAAAATTAGAATTTATTTGTACGGTAATATATCGGTAACAAAAATAAATTTATACATATAACAGTCTATTATTTGAATTGAGATCGACACCCTAGTCATGCTAGTACATGTACACCGTGCCAAATCCGCGTTAAAAGCACTGTTCCGTTCTTTTACTCGGATTGACTCATACGTTCTTGCGCATGCATACACTATCGTAAGTCTGGACAGTAGGCCTAATAATCAGGAAGCCCTGAAGAATAAGGAAGGTGTGAATAGTTAGATGACCAAAATGAGCAGAGCAAATACAAGCACCTTTATAAAGGGGCTAAAAAATAAACAAAAAAGACAGAGGACGACAGTGTGGCCTTGAAGTCCTCCATCTTAGCAGCATCATTTGATACTGTCTTGCGGGATAAGAAGAAAGTAGTTTCCTTTCCTGCTGACCCTATTATCCAGTCTAGCTGGGATATAAGCATCTACAGTATAAACCTTCCATCAATAATAAGC
>NMRB01004397.1:10844-24838 GCA_002633025.1 Notospermus geniculatus
TTGATGTTTGGTTCAGTACCGTAACTTGATGCTTGAGGAATAGTTCATGCTCGATTGAAACTTCAGATTTGTGTGATGTGCTGGGGTATGTCAATATGACAAATGAAAATCAATATGTTTCTGTGAACGGGAACTAGCTTTATTGATAAAGCAGTTGTTTACGGGGGTTATTGTGGGGAATTTGGTTTTTACATCAACATTGCTCATAGCAATAGTTGAAGCATTGGT
Organism: Notospermus geniculatus; assembly: GCA_002633025.1. Lineage (NCBI taxonomy): Eukaryota > Metazoa > Nemertea > Pilidiophora > Heteronemertea > Lineidae > Notospermus > Notospermus geniculatus. The sequence continues at coordinate 11,073 of NMRB01004397.1, forward strand.
TTTAGTGATGTCAATGTCATATGAATGGATTTCTTTTATTGAGGAAACTGAAGGTCTCTGTTTGAGATAAGAGTGTGACTCTGTGCTTGATGACACGACCGTCCTACATGTAGGAACTGGGCGATGTTGATGGAATGCCGTGTCTGGCATTTTGGCTACCTGAGGCTGTTGATGGTGCAGCCAAGGGTGTAATTTGCCACAGAGGGACTGAACGAACATAATGCCCAAAATGTCACGGCACCCCAGGCCCTGTAGCCCTAAAATCGCTTCAATTTCGTGCTCTGATCCTCTCTGATTATTACTCCTGCCACTGACTGACTCTTGAGGTTGGAGATGCATGTTAGCTGATGGAATGATATGAAATCGCTGAGACTTTCCAAGACAAAGACAGCTAGTGAAGAAAACAGTTAGTTAGTTAGTTAGTTAGTTGCCAAGAGTGATTAATTGGGTTTTCTTTCATTTTCTTCCAGGGTGCTCTTGTTACAATGTGTTCAGATGATACGTTGCATTTGTGGAATTTTAGGCAGAAGCGACCAGCAATTGCACATAGTCTGAAATTTCAGAGGGAAAGGTGAGTCTGCTGCTGCTGTCTGAACTCCTCTAATCCAGTTTAGAGTTCTCATCTTATTCATCATCTATTCAAGGGGTGGCACTGTCTTGTCTTCAATCACATTTTTATTCTCTTAGCCACATTTCCCATTAATGAAATATTACACCATGTTCAGTTAAGTCCCAGGGTCCCCACCTTTCTGGCTTCCAGCGACATCGTGAAGGAAGTCACCTTCATGGGGAAGACAGGGGTTTCTTGGAAACGTCTCGGTCGGGGTTGTGAGCCTGGTAATTATTTTTCTGACGGGAGTTGATCCGTAGTTATTGTGAGTCTTAACACAGACAGAAGCATTGTATTGACAGATGATAAGACAAGGGTTTGCGCTAGGCAGTCTGCCTTCATTATTTCTGTAAAGCCTGCCGCACACTGGAGCTATCTGCTGAGCAAAACGTCATTCGAGACCGTTTGTTCAGCAGATAGCTCGTGTGCGCGCGTAATTTCGGTGAGTTTTTTGCCTCCGAGGCAGAAAGCTCGCGTGTGCACATATTTTTTGGTGAGCTATCTGCTGAGCAAACGGTCTCGAATGACTTTTTGCTCAGCAGATAGCACCAGTGTGCAGCAGGCTTAAATTTCAGTCAGTTCCCCACATAAATTCTGCCGATGTTCATAAAAATGACAGATAGGTTCATCCAGGGTGGCTCCATTTTGACTCTGTTCAATTCCCAGTCAAATTAACTCATGATGCTCAGCCATTCAAAGAAGCTCTGGTGATATGATTCAGTCTCCTGTACAGCCAAATGGTGAATAACAATTTCTTTTATAAACTATGTGATGAATAGTGTGGGCCCGGACCCTTGTTCACCGAATGGGAAAATGCTGTTACTAATGGTGGCAAAAACATTGTGTTTTTGTGCCGTGAATTAAGTGGAAGCGAGAAAGACAATATCAACCTCATCGCAGTCTTCATCGTCTGCCATAATGCAAAATCATCAACTTGTAGATTGAATTTGGCCTGTCATTAGTCGAGTGATAATGACAAGAAGGGACCCATTTTCTGTAATATATGCCCTGGGGCTTATATTGTCAGCATCATCAGGATATAATAATCATGATGATAGAGAGAAAGAGTAGTTCGGATCACATCTAAAGTGTGTGGCTGGCTGTATATCATGGCGTTGTTGGCAGACAGGTCCACTGTATGTTTCTACTTATGTTCTACTTATGGTCTTGATAACTATATACATCAACCAAAATGACACAAATGTTTTTGATGTACCGAATTTCTTTTGCGTTTCTTTTCTTTAAATTGCTTGGNCGTGTACCCGTGGTATAGGAGTTGGAGAACACTGCTCACTGGCCTCTCTTCACCCAGGTGTATAAATGGGTACCGGTCGGAAATGCTCGATTGTAGCGCTGAATGAGCAGCTCATCTGAGTTCTACTGAAAGGTTTCAGCACAGACTGGGGTTAAAGTGTAAAGTCGGATGAGATCCTCCACCGTAGTTGATATCAGACTATAAACCCAAAACTTTAACTTTAACTTTTAAAAATTTGTCAAAAGGGGCCGCTCACTTAAGGGTCAATTGTACAATATAAATCTAAGAATTCCATTACCATGGCTTCTTTCTTGCTTATGTCATACTCCCCTCATGCCTGACTGCACAAGCCTCTACTGGACAGCCTACTCAGGTCGATAGGCCAAAAATGTGGTTCTTGGGATTTGGTACAATTGACCCTTAAGTGAACAGCCCCTTTGTGTTTTTTACCAACAATTCTGTCCAATTTTCTCTTTGTCTCCCCCTTTAAAAAATTCCTGGCAGAAACACTGTCTGTACGTCATCTGAGCAAAAAAATCATTCATCTTTCACGAAGAGAACAAGGAAATCAGAAGGTTTCTTGTTGCATCACGCCCTCACTTGGTAGACAGGCACATCTGATCACATGTTGAGCTTATTCACGAGAATCTCGAGTATGAAAATGTTGTGCTTATGTTGCTTCACTCTCAGAGATGAAGAGATTATGACATGATAATTTCCCATGAAGTCATAGAAAGTGCTTTCTACGAATTCTCTTCATACATTACCACAAAAACTTGATTGATGACCATGGCATATGGTATAAAACTTGGGTGATATTTCAAAGATGTGAAAACAAATTGCTGTCTCCTTTGAATCAGAGGCAGACGGACCTGACATTTGGTTTTAACATTACTGACTTCATCTCGCATTAATATGGAGTGAGCAAAACTTTTCTATCCATCACATTCTCTGTAATCATCAGTCACCCAAAAGGATAGCCCTATAGAAATTGCAGGTATCCGGTAATACAGAACTTGCCAATTTCAAAAAATGTCGGGCTCAAGGGTTGGGCTTGAAGGAGGCATGGAAGGCAAGTAACTGAACCTTGACGAATGATCACCAAGCACATGTCTACCGAATCATGTGTCGTGCATCAGCATGTTGCCAGTGCCAGCATTCAAAATGTCTAATGCCGGATCTGTTGACCGCATTTGCATTTTTCCTTCAAATGCTAGCTTTTCCGATAACCGTAAATTCCTAGGAAAATCACAGGTTGATAACCTGACCTTTTCTGTGGAACCAGTGTGGTGCTTTATCCGAGCTTTCTAAATAGCACCAATAATTCAGCTTCATATATCAGGTATTTATTCTGGTTGCTTTGTTGTTGGGCATCTACTGTAATATGTTTTGGCAAGCCAAATACAAGGCAGTTGCTTGTGATATGGATATTGATTGGTTCGTGTGTTCAATAGCAGCAGATATCAATGTTGTAGATGAGGGTGACAGAATCCAAAAATAACAAATATCATATGATGTATTGCTTCATTATGATGTCTCTGTGTATAGTGACTGGAGCTGAAGATAAAGGCAGAGATGTGTCGTGTATTGCTCATGGTCGGTTGTAATTGGGCAAGGTTCAGGGTTCAATAAGTCGCATCAGTGGCACTGATTGGTTTCATTTGGTGAATCCCATTCATCTGCACTGTCAAATATTCGACTGGTCAACTGAACTGATCGTTATGAAGACCAACACCATGAAAGCATCAAGTCCGTTCAAAAGTAAAGAATTTGGCCTACCAGGTTAGACCCAGTTGGATTAAACCCAAAGGATAGTATTGTTGCCAATGCATGCCAATTTTCATCAAATTCACTTCAAAAAACATTCATAACGATTGGAATTTTTACTGACTTGCTTGCTGTTGCACAAAAATCATTTCAGCATAAGGTTTGTTTGATGGTATAGGCCTACCTTTTGCAACAGGGATATTGTCATGTCATTCAACAGTATTTCACAGTATGGTAATCAATAATTCCCAGTCCTGTGACTGTGTGGTACAGTGATAGTGAGACAGGTGTCCACAGGACATCCATTTTGAGTTTTATCGCTCTTATATTGATGACTTGTGGTGCCAGAGATGAAGATGATGAAGTAGGAGAGGTGGTTTCAAGCATGATAAAGTTCTGTCGCTGTTTACTTGCACTGTGTGTTCTTCAGCCTGATGACATGGATGAACATCATTGCCTCGTCAGATTTATTAAGCCATCTTTTAAGGTCTTATGCCGGCACGGATCCAGACAGGGGTTTTGGGGGTCATGACCCCCTGCTCTCCACCACCAATTGTTTTTTTCCTCAATAATTTGCGACTACCTGGTATAAGCCAAAAAATAAAAGCTTCTGTTTGATACCGAACTGAGATGCCAGGAAATCGCGTCTACGCCCTTCTAGATTTCAAAATCTTCTGGGATAGGCTCCAGACCCCCGTCGGCACGGGCATTTTTGGTGCCCTGCCTGTCAACGACGCCTTCCGCGGCCCTCTCCCCTCTGCCAAAAATCCTGGATCCGTGCCTGTTAATGGCGTGGACTATAAAGTATTGTTGAGGTAGGATTGGTTGCATCAAACATACCTACATTTTGTGAGATGCATATCTTGAGTGATGCAATGGATCATTCACGCATCAGGTATACTGCCATTATGGCTGTATGGTAATTTCACGCATCATGTTTGCATGAAACATGGGCTTTGCAGTGCCAATGTATCAATTTGTCTGTTCTATTAAGGGATGCTGTACCATTTGACTCATTGAGGATGGGTAGCATACTGCTGAACTACCCTGAATTAATCTGCAGATTGAGGATGATACCGTAATCTGCATGAATGTACCCGAAAGCACCGTTTGACTTGAACGTCTTTCTTCCAAGTTCAACTGTATTGTGCATCTTTGACAGCATGCTCAGCATTAGATCGTTGACAGCAAGTCACATGCTCAGCATTAGATCTTTGACAGCATGTTGTATGCTCAGCATCAGATCTTTGACAGCATGTCACATGCTGAGCATTAACTTTGACAGTGTGTCACATGCTCAGCATTAGATCTTTGACAGCAAGTCACATGCTCAGCATTAGATCTTTGGCAGCATGTCACGTGCTGAGCAAACTTTGACAGTGTGTCACATGCTGAGCATTGACATCTTTGACAATGTGTCACATGCTGAGCATTTACATCAGAGTTTTTGACATCTCACTTTCAAAAATTGCTGAGGCATCCAGAGAGCTTGTGATTATATTGAACTAAAAGTTGAATACACTCATAAAGAAGTCGAGGCTGTTGTGGATGATTTGTAAGAGATTACAGACATTTGATGGATTATGTTCTGTATAACCTTGACCTGTTGACAGTGATCAATGATAGGTGCCACTCTGATTAATATCAATGGGTGAAGCGACACTTCTAATCATTAGTGAGCATCCATCTTATAGAATAAATTCTTGATTTATGGAGATAAAGTGGATTGATTTCCTCGAGGTGTGTTGGGTTCTTGATACTTTCCTCTGGAATGATGGCTTTCTACATCGCCTTCTGCCATTTGAAGTACATGTAGTCGGTTTGTGAAGATGCGTCAGGACTTTGTGTTGGTGACATTCAGAGCTTTTCTTAGCAGACACCTACCGGTATGTCAATACAATAACGATGACATTCACAACCAGGAGAGAGCCTAGGATGTACGTACCAATGCATCTCTCAGTCAAATTATACAATGAGTGATGTTGGTCTTACTCAGCACTGAAATGACTGCCCTTTCATGGATGAGACACCCAGTTGTAAGAATCTAGTTCTGACCTGAGCATTCTTGTACTAACTGTATTGTGGTGTTGAAGTGCTCGGTAAATATTATTAGAGTATCTATATGAAAAAGCAGAAAAAAATGTCTGTTTATTCTGGGGATTGGTAGACTCATCTGTACTCATTTGGCATTTTCTGTTATTTTTTCTGTTCCGTTGTGCACTGGACTGTTAATGGCATCTTTTCTGATGCACTGCTGCAGTGCTGATGTGAAATGATGATGAAATTACATGTTGTAAATAAATAATATCCAGCAATTTCTGAGCAAAGCAATTTCACCTTGAAGTTTCTCAGCATCTTCTGGTTCCTTAGAGATATTCAAATTGGATGGTTAGTCAATAGAATAGACCCTAATGGGAATTTTTACCGTCAGCCAGGTAGAGTTTCATTGGATTACTCTGGTAGCGCTTCGGTTAGATGGCCATCTGTGTGTTTGGTGTGGAAAGGGTAAAATGAAGATTAATTCAAGAAATGGTTAAGCAATCTGGACTGGCAGGAAGCTTCCACTCACCAATACTCGTTGTCAGTCAACATGGATATTGATTCCAAAAGGAGACAACAGGTTCATATGTCAGTATGTAGGCGTGTGCAATGGCAGCAGAGGACCCTGATTTTAGCTCTCTTATGGATGGTGATCTTCGATGTATCGGAAGATATTTAGCATGACTAAGAGAAAACTTGTTCAAACCTCGAGTCAACTATGATCTTCAAGAAGATAATGAAAAATTGGATGACATTCTGAACATAAGACGATGATCGTTTTCAATCCTGCTTGGAACTGTTCTGGGGTTTTATGATGAATGGACTGTAAAGGACATTTTTGTTTTGTGGAACTAAGAGTAAGAATTAGCCATGTGTGCATAAAAAAAATGATCACATCGACATCTCAACAAATGTTTGAAGTTGAATTCCACAAGATGACAATGGCTGACACTATGACATTTAGATCATGCCAAAGGTACTGTACGCCAAGAAATTTTGAGCCTAAAACCTGGGAGAAATTGAAGCCGTGGTAGTTATGGCCAAGATGCTCAAACTACCAGAGCGGGGTGTTCAAAGAGCTAATCCATGTGGCGCCATAAATGCTGTCTCCAGTGTACTGGCATCAAATGACAGATTGGGTCATTGTCAGGTGAATTTTAGGTGCATTTTGGATCCATTCTGTCTGTCATTTGGACTGTGGGTTGACTATAGACCACTACCCAGCCCGACAACACTGATCAAATCATCGAGCAAAAATCTGTTTGTCGGTATTGATCTTTCATTGAGCCTTGATTCAGCTCTCCTCGCCATGCCAATGTACGCAGCCATAGCACCACACGCTATGTATCTATTAGATGTACTGCCAGCCTACACTTATCGGCTAATTCCAATACCTCTCTTGACATTATGAATGGGCACCTAATGAATTTACCCCCACCATACTTCCATTGGCGGACCAGTTGATTACAAACTATTGATCTAGGTCTGTGGCTATGCGGCCAAGACATACATGATGCTATACAGTAATGTAGGCCAGACATGGTTGTTTACCTGCTCAAATGGACAATTTATTGTTTGTATTGATATTCTATGAGGAAGAGGGATAACCATTTATTACATAATCTTGGCCGACTTGTGCTTGTCTGATGTGCAGACTATTCTTGTTGATAAAAAAGCACAACCTTGAATGCAATCAGCACAAGCTTAAGCCGCCCATACACGTTCAATATTATTGCACAATATGAGGACCAAAACGGGCGATATTATTGTCAATCTTTCTTCCACCCATCATGCCAGAAGCACGTGCCCCTATTTATGCCCCATATTGTGCAATAATATTGATCATGTATGGCCGGCTTTATGCTATTGCCTTCCTTCCTGCACTAGACGCAAGGGCCCAACGCGCCGCGTAGCGGCCAACAGCGAAGCTAGCCAAAGACTTGTCACGGGTCAATCAATAGAACTGGACTCATAGACTGAATGCAGGGCAGCTGACTACCATCCACATTCCCCTCTCCCAGTCACCAAAAATATCAACACCACAACTAACGTTCAAGACTACTGGTTGTTTCCAAACAGTGCCTTGGTCTTGTTGCTCAGAGAGCACACTCACGAGACATTACTGTGGCCATAACTCAGACTTGTCAGTTGCTGTATGCGTAGAACTTGTATTTGTAGTGGTGTCACGTAGAAAAACAGACCCTGGCGAAACATGGAGTGATCCAAAATGTCAGAGGGCGGAAGAGGAGAGGGCTAGCTGATAGCGATATGAAGGTGTAGGGCCAGACGTGCATGTGCCTTCTGAATACAATGCCCTATGGTGTGGCTGCATAATTTTGAAGACGGGGATTTGGCCTAGTGGTCAAAGCGTGCTGCCCCTGACTGCTGGTGATTGAGTGATGCCTTATGCGAGGGTCTGTGGGTTCGAGTCCAGTAGGAAGCTATAGCTGTGTTTACACCTAAGCAGTTTTTCCAGGCCCGGGTTCGAATTTAACCCGGATCTATTGAATTTTCTGTCCACACCTATTATTCGTCTTACGATATTGAACGCTGGCCATGATATTTATAGACACACCACCCATTCAATTTTAGCAGACCTACACCTGTCGGTGGGCTCAGTAAACGTTTTAGCCCGGCATTTTTCTGTCCACACCTATGAAATTGCCGGGCTAAAGTATAACCCGGATCAGACCCGCCGAGCGAAAGCGGGCTAAATTAGTCCGGCAATTTTTAACTCGGATCCGATTTTCATAGGTGTAAACGCAAAAATGGAGGGTCAGAGCCGGGTCAGGCCCGGCAATTTCTTCAGGTGTAAACACAGCTTTATGTCTTTCACCTTAGAAACCTGTTATTATTTCATGCCGCATAATTATGAGACAAGTGAACTGAAGAAAGATTACTTCGCAGAATATGAAGAGTACTTGATGATGTCCTCTGTGTACTCTTTGATGAAGCATCATTTGGTTAGATATGGCACTTTTTGCATGCCATCATAATTGCGTTGCCATACATTTACTATTTCACCGTATTTGTTATGATAACCAATTGTGCCAATTAAGTCTGTTTAGGATGGGTGTAATTGAAGGCTTCCAAAAAATGACAGTGTTGTGCATTGCCAATGCTTTACAGTACATGTATATGCTTCATAAGCTGACCATCATTTTGGGCTGTCAGAGTGGTGCAGTGAAAACGTCAGTGCCTTCTGGGTTCGATTCCTTCCAGAATGTCTTCGTGGTGTAGTGGTTCGGGCCTCCGACTAGCGGTCAAAAGGTCCCGGGTTTGAATCCCACTGGGCGTGAGACTTTGGGCAGGTCTCTTTGCCTCACTGGCCTCTCTCCACCCAGGTGTATAAATGGGTACCAGTCGGAAATGCTCAGATTGTAGCGCTGAATGAGCAGCTCATATCTGAGTTCTACTGAAAGGTTTCAGGATAGACTGGGGTTAAAGTGTAAAGTCGGATGACACCTGTACCGTTGTTGATATCAGACTATAAACCCAAACTTTAAACTTTTTCGTGTGATAGAGAGGGCAACTGTCTTGGACAACCTTTGGACAATGCAGGTTGTCAAAGGGGGCTACTAGGATGCACTACCTAAAACTGTTAGTATTTCATGAAGAAAATGTTGCACCCATATACGTAGTTGTCGCCTTCAGAGATTTTGGGTTCACTTCCCTGCTCCCATGTGCAGGTTTTCCTTTGAGGATGGTTCTCTCCTACATTCTATCCTTTAAATATTGTCGCTTCAGATCAAGAAAGACCCATCCTGGGCCTGTTGTGCATCTTAGTGATAACCCGATGGATCCAAATAAGGTAAGATCACATTTGAGTTTGGATTTTTGCTATGATTCTGACAGTGTTGTGGAGAAGACCCCTAGTTCTTCTTCAATTTATGCTATGGATGCAACATACATGTATAAGGGGAAAGGTGGGGTGCATGTACCTGGTTGCCGAGTTAGTAGTTGTGAAGCTGAGACAAATCCCTTGTGTCCCATGTGTTTTTGACTGATTTCTTATATTTACAGTTGCTGATAGGATTTGAATCTGGTGCAATAGTGTCATGGGACCTTAAAAGTAAGACTGCTGAACACCGTTACAGCTGCCACGAGGTAATTCACACCTTTTTCCACTGCATATGTTTAGTGTCGAAACCATCGGGGAGACTCGCAAAAATGAGGCCATTTCAGCCACCTACTTCAGTAATCTCAGGTCTCGGTAAATCTGTCACACTTGTGGCAATGGGACCTATCACCTTCGATGTTGCAGCTAGCGAAACCATTCCTCAGCTGCTAGTCAAGGTGATTCTTTACCAGGGTTGGTTGTTTTTCTGCGTCTCCAGTGTCCTGCTACTTTGCGTGTAACAAATTGCAGAGTATTCCCTTTATGGCTTTATCGTTGCATTCTAAGCTATGCAATATTCCCTGAAAAAGGAAAGAAGTTGGCCGTGCAATATTCCCTGAAAAAGGAAAGGAGTTGGCCGTATAAGAAGACCATCGAGTCATAGTTGTTCATCTTGTTTTCAGGCGCTTCGGTCGATATCATGGCATCATGAAGGACGACAATTTATGTGTAAGCCATGTTGATGGTAGTTTGACTACCTGGGTGGCAAAAAATCCTCAAAAACCTCAAAACATACTCTACCCACACGGTAAGTATCCTCATTTATACCTACACTGCTATTTAGTTCTAAGGATTGTAAAAACGTTCATTTTGCGGCACACTGGATTTTTTTTCACTTTTTCATGGCACACCCTTAAATATCTTAGCCATAATATAGTGAAAAGCCTGGTTACACATGTCGCTTTTCCAGGGCTATTGATTTTATTCTCTTTTTTACGCATCCACAAAGAAAATTTGAAAAATGTCAGGGGCGTTGTTTGTAGATTGACGCAATTTCATTTGGCGTGGAAAAAATTTGATTGTCTTTCATGAGACTGTAATCCTGGATGAAAGGAATTTTTCAAAATGTGAATCAAGCAACCCAGGCACCATCTTGTCAAGTCGTTGACGTTTCTCTGTTGGATTATGATGAGCTGTTGGGTTTGTTCATCAGAATCTAATTGTCAACATGGGATGTTAAAGGTCATAGTCATTCTGTAAAAAAGTGATGCTGTGATTTGAAGATTTTTAAGTTTAAATTTGATGTAGTAAGGTGATTTTCTTTGGTTTTTCAGCAAAAATGGGGAAAGATGGAAAACCAGATCCATGTAAACCTATATCAAAGCTACAGTGGTGCAGCACGAAGAGTGGGTAAGTCTATCTCATATGTTCTGTGAAATGTCCTCTACCGTATGCGTTGAACTGCAGTCAGTGCATCGGCTATCCTCTAAAGGGCAATGAGAAGGAAATTCTATTGAATCACCTCATTTGGTGGCATTCACCTCCATATCATCATATTATCTGATAATCAGATATGGCAACTACCTTTTTCAAGCTAGATGCCACTTATTTCATTCATTTTGCATGCCTGCACAAGGGAAATTTGTCAGCAATATCCCTGTACTATTCTCTGTCTGCTAGGAATATTAAATATTTGAAATTTTATCGGCATTTTCGAGTGTCCTGTCTGTAAACCCTTGTGGCATTCCACAAATTGAAGTCGCTCTTCACAATTTCTTCCACTCAATCTGTCATATTAGATTTTGTATGGCAGCTGAGAATAGCAGCCTTCGGTTAACTCATTCAATACAAGCTACAGATAAAGATGTCAGGAAATCCCTTCGTAATCCTTGGTCTGGCTCTACTCTTTGGGTCGTATTCATAAAGCGGTTCTATCGTTAGAACCGTCTTAGGCCTGTTCCAAGTGTAGTGGTGAAGTACACTTGGAACCAGCCTAAGACGGTTCTAATGATAGAACCGCTTTATGAATACGACCCTTTGAGTCTGGGTCAGTGGTTCCTTACAAGGGCAAGACTGTTGTGACATCTTGGAAAGTGAAGGTCTCCCCAGATAGACACTTCTCTAATCAGGAAACCATACCACATGATCTGTACTGTGTGCCACGTAAAACACACTGTACAAACAGAGATCTTCAACTAGAAAGCGTTCAACCTTTCTGCAAATCTGTCTGTTGCAGGGATCCTTTTGTGATATTCTCTGGTGGCATGTCATATGACAAGGCAGGCCGAACACCTAGTATTACAGTCATGCACGGGAAGAATACAACAGTGCTAGAAATGGAACACAATGTTACAGATTTTGTCACGTTAGCAGAAACGCCATGGTCAAATGGTGAGTTTTCATCTCGTGCAGCACTCTCTGGACATGAAGAATCTCTAATAGACTAGGAACCAAGGACTGCAACCAATAGCTAATACTNATCAGGGAGGCTACCTATTGTCATTACCGATGATGATGTACATCTCAAACAAAAAGCTCTGCAGATAATTGAACTTTTAAGCATGAGGGACTCCGGAAGTGACTTTTTTACCTTTGATGAGATTAACGAATTAATTGCATTCCTGTGTACCAACTAATCTGAGGATAAAGCCAACTGCACTTTTGCACTCACACACATGCACCACGTTTAACTTGTGTATATTATAAACCTTTGTGTAAATAGTATACGAATAAACACACATATATATTGCTAGGATATTCCGTCGGGCGAGCGAATATTCAGCTGAACATGCCCACCAGAGAAAATCATTACTTAGATGACTGTAAAATGTAAGGTCAATTTCATTCTCTGATTTTCTGATTACAGCTACCCTTGTTTTGAAAACCCATACCCAATGGACATTCATGAATCACCCGTGACAGCTTGTTACTATTTCGCCGACTGTCCTTCAGATTTAATACCAGCATTCTACTCAGTCGGCTCAAAACAGAAGAAATCAGGCTTCAGTGAAAAAGACTGGCCAGTGAAGGGAGGAGAGTGGGGAACAAGCACGTGTAGCTACAGTGAAATAATGATAACTGGGTGAGTTCACTTTGTTTTACTCTGTAAGGAGACCAGTAGCACATGTCATCTGAGCTAACCCTTTTTCCTGCCAGTCTATCAGATCCTCACCAATTTCATAATGCAATCTGAAATCTATACAGAGTAATGCATAATGCATTGCCACAGTGTGTTTTCTCAATCATTGCAAAAGGAATTTCAAAGCTGTGGCTTTAACCGATGGAAATGTTACATCGTGCAGCAACACGGACTGCCTACGCTGTAAATTAATGAAAAAAGGTTAAATTCTCTTGACATTGGTTTTATTGCAGACATGCTGATGGATCTGTGAAGATATGGGATGCTACCTCAGGTATGGTTACCATGGCAATCGCTCGGTTATTCAATGATTAAATGGCCCTTTTAAGAACACCAGAAATCAATATTTGTAATGTGCGTTATGAAATAACTGCTGCAATGTGTGCGGTGTTAGAGTCAATTAAACCACAAAATGGTCTGACACCACCCTTCCTACTTTCTATTTTTGTGATATTGTCAGAATTCTTGTGCAAACCATGGACGTAGTTTCTTATCTCGATGAATTCTTTGTAGCATGGCGTCATGTCATTGACTGCTAACGTGCTTTCCAGACGAGATATTGACGCGTAGTCTCAGAGATGACAGGAGCTGATAAGTGACTTCTGTGCCACATTGGCAGCTCTTGTCATCCAAGATCGTCTGAATATGGCAAATCTTGCATGCCGTTTCCAGTGTGACATGTTCAACCATGGTGAATCCCATTCCCGAAATCAAGTAACTGAATTACAATAGACACCGTTAATGAAAATGTGTCCTGATCATAGAGGTCAGAATGAATGAAATGGCCAATATGCAATGGTGTCCTTAAAAGAGAAGTGTCCCCCTGGTGGAGGTGTCCTCTGAGGGAAGTTTTCACCCTAATAGTCTTGAAGGCCTGTTGGCAGGGCTTGGGCTTGTCACTTTCTCCACCAGTAATGACCTACCCACCTGAATTCAAATGCTTCCGTTACATCTCATTTACGCCAGACTTCCTCCCGCTAGACACTCCACCAGCAGGATATATTGCATCATCAGATACAATTAAAGAGCTTTATTCATCCCGGGGCTTGTCCAGGTTAGCACAATGCCTCGTCACTTAGACAACAACGATGGTACAATTAGTAATCTTTCTTGGAAA
>NMRB01004398.1:24488-38306 GCA_002633025.1 Notospermus geniculatus
GCCCTGCAGGCATCAGGCCTGTATGTTACAGACTATGTGGGAAACTGATGTGTCGCATCCCAAGTCTGCAAAATTGTTTGCGAACTCAAATTTTGACAACTTGTTATAACTTAATTAACTCCATCCTAATTGGTCAAAATGAACAATTCTTTCACAGAACGGGAGCATAAAGGTTGTAGCTAAAACATTTTGTTGACATCAATTAGTTACTTTTTGTCATGAATATGTTAGGACGCTTGTTTTCAAAGAGCGTCAATAAAGTCGGCATAGGTAGCCCCCCGCCTTAAATAGGATGCTCGTGGCTTCCAGCATGTCCAATAATAACAACTTCCTGATGGCCATACAGACAAGCCTGGTTTCTCTGGCCATCGATGGTGGCGCTGACTGATATGATAGGCCTATTTACGGTACATTGGGCCTGTGCCCCCTAGCCCTCGGCCTCATGCCAGCGAACCGTTGTTGCCATTTGGCTTGTTTATGATAACTTCCAACAGGACCAAAAAGAATAAACAATTGTCCTATTTTAATGCCGTTAAGTGGGGCCATAATTACAGTTCGTGTACATTTTCTCAGGACATGGCCAAAGACTTTTTCCAGGCAGACAATCAGAGAGACAGGGGCACGTTAGCCAACATCAAAGTTACCTTGGACCAGAAGTACGCCAGGGGGAAGGTGAACGAATGTTCAACGCAGTTTGTGACCTCGTTCGTTTGACAACTGAAGGTTACATCACACTGCTCGTGAAGGACAGGGTACAGGATGACACCGATGTCGAGAAAGCCGCCGAATTTGTCCTCAAAAAAGTTTTTGGCAGGCCAACAGAAGGTAATGTTCTTGTCTGGGAGAGGTATATTTCCGCGGAATACCAGAGTGGGTAACATCAAATATTCACATTCAGACACAAATTTCTAACAGACTTATTAATTGCGACATTTCACATTATACCATTTGCATCATGGAACAACATAAAGAAGACTGCATTGTCTGACGCTACTCGTAAGAAAATTGACATATATACAGCAACAGGTCGCTTCTTTTTTCTATGAAACATATCTTTTTGGGCACTTCAGGGAACATGAACATAGAATAACTCCATTCGAGTATAACATGCCTGTTGAAATGATTAATCGTTCGCATTACCAGAAACAACGGGATATAATTCTTATTTATACTGAAACAGCTTTGCTATCAACAATCACGTCGGCACAGCACCCCGAGCAGGAGGATGAATGAGACGACTATTGCAAATGCAAAGAAGATAAGTATTAAGGCAAACTGAGGTAATAGTAGCCCCGGGGTAATAGTAGCCCCTAGCCTGGTTTTTGATTGATATTCCAGAAATGAATGAATCAATTCAACAACCAATACATGCATGGATTATATTGTATCTATAGTTACATGTACCATAACTAATAGAGTTATGATTATATCACCTATTGTCTAAGAGTAATGACCATTTGAAGTCAACAACTGTACAAAAATAAGAGTGGTTCAAACTTTTTACATATTAGGTTTTATAACAGTATTTTCTGAAGCCAATGTTAGAGAGTTGGTTGAGTGAACAGGCATCACGTGTAGAATCACCTGTAGGAAGTATTTGTTTCAACTATTCACAGAAAAAAAAATTAGTACCGGTAACATTTTTCTGTAGAGGGTGCATCTGGGGTAATAGTAGCCCCTTGGTTCGGGGTAATAGTAGCCCCTAGCTTTACTCGCTATATCTTTACTGAGAGGAAGAGAATGTCAAATATCTTTATTTTAGCCTTTGTCCCAATCCTAATTTCGTACTTTTGATGCATTTTAACCCTTTCACTGCTTATTTCAAGTTAAAACACAATGATTTACAGTATCAGATACAAACTAGAATGTATAAAACAAAATATCAGGGGAAAAAGTGACTGGTGCTTGTTTATTTCAGCTATTGATTACATTCTGTGAGGACTTTTGAAATTGGGGAGTTAATTTACTAAAATGGCAAGCAACTCACATACGTAAAGGACCGTGACGATGCCGAACATGGTTGAAATAGCTCTTTTTAAAAAAACAAGGGCCGTATTCATAAAGGGTGATCATCGCGCGATTAGCCTAGACGCGGATAACTTTTGTACGCTGGTTAAAACAGGTTTGTACGCGTGTACAATCAGCGGATGTGGCTAATTGAGGCTGAAACATTCGGAAAGATGTGATTGAAAACAAACGTTCAGATGCTACAGCCAATCAGAAGAAGCAAGTGGCATGGGATGCTGTCGCATTCCCGGATTCGTACGATCTATAAAAACACGCAAATCAACAGGCTGCCTTCGTTCTGCCTCTTCCCATGCTTCCTCTGCACCTAATTCGAGGATACGGAGTGGATTCATCGCGAAGCTTCAGCGCGCCTAAGGCGAAATGACAGTTTGTACGCGAGATAAACAAGCCCCTTGGGACGTTTAACATTTCTTTTTTTACTTGCACGCGGGTGACTACTTTTGTACGGTGGTTAAACGTCTGTTGATCTAATCACTCATTATGAAATGCTGTCTAACTTGAACGTGTGATTATCCCCTGTTTAGTCAGCGTTTTTGCTAGTTAGTCGCGTCTAAGAGAAAAACACCCTTTATGAATATGGCCCCAAGTGTTTTTTACTGCAAAATAACTTCGGAACAGTATTTGACAGCTACTTAAATAGTATAATTCGAAGAAGGTGCCAAGCTTTGTGTTTACTGCAGGTCAGACTAGTCAAATGACTGTGCCTCGTATCTTCAAATAGTTTTGTTCCGTAAAGGTAATCTTCTTTAAAATAAATAACAGATTGTTTTTCTGGTGATACAGACCTACATGTAAAACAATATTATCATTAACAAGGTCATGTTGCGATAGAAAAAAGATTTGATGAAAAGAAATTGAACAGGTGAACATTTTTGTCCAGGGGCTACTTTTACCTCATAACTACGGGGTAATAGTAGCCCCTGACTACTACTTTTGAAATGGCTCTCAGATGCATATCATGGGTTGCTGTGCCATGAATTTCAAGTGATGCCGTCAGAAGAAGTTCCACTACAAGATTCGGGCAGATTTTTGGATGTCCCTCACGAAATAACCTGTGCAGTTTAAAAAAAAGGTTTGCGAAATTTTCATTGAATTTTCGCCGGGTGCGCTAGGAACATTGGAAATGATTTGCCTGTTACGATTCCTGCGGACCACCCCAGTATTGAGGCGATAAACGACAAGGACAAGGAGTAGTTTTTCTTCAAGCCTGTAATGCTGGGGAGGTCGGCAGGTATCTGGATATGAGCCCTGCACGGAAGGCAACTGGTGTAGATCATATTTCGGCAAAGCTGTTAAAATCGGTAAAACCAGCTATTGTAGGGCCAATTACAAACATTGTGAACAAGATGTTACTGGCAGAGAAATTTCCATCTCGACTAAGGTATGCGTGTGATACGCCTGTTTTCAAAAAAAGGTGATCAGCTAGATAAATCGAATAGACCAGTGAGCATCCTCAAAAGTGTTTGAACGTGGAATTTTCTCTCAACTTGCAGAATATTTCTCTGGTGGTCTTTTTAACCAGCTTCTATCTGCTTACAGGCCTGGTTACATCAGTTGCCAGTCCGCACTCCTGGCAATGACAGAATAATGGCGCAAGGCAGAGTCGATCACAAGATGAATGTGGGTGCCATCCTTATGGACCCATCGACTGCCTTCCGCATCAACTGATCGAGGCTAAGGGTGGGTATACACTGCATGCGATTCGCCCAACGCATGCGATGGTTCTTTGTTATTTCATGCCGCAATGCCTCCCAAACAAAAGCAGTTCGCGTGCGATTCGAAATCGCTTGGCGAATCGCTTCTAGTGTGCCCCCCCCCCTAAGTTGAGGGCATATCAGCTTGACGAATTGGCTGTGAAATTAATATCGGATTATTTGAGTGATAGGAGACAATGTGTTCAACTAGGGGGTNTTACCTCTAATGGTATGCAGGCCAACCCCTCCAAGTTCCAAGGCATAGCCTTCGGACTGCAACCAGGCAGCGAGAGACCCGTCCTCCACGTCAAGGGGGTTGATATTGTATGTAGTGATTATGTCAAATTGCTGGGGGTCAATTTTGATTTTCAGCTAAATTTTAACCATCATGTGACCATGGTCTGCTCAAAAGCGGCTAGACAGTTAAATGTTCGGCGTATAGGATGGCATTTGAATTTAGAATGTCGTAGGGTTATCTACTATTCTTTTATAAAGTCAGTCTTCAATTATTGTCACCTTGTATGGCACTCTTGTGGAAAAACAAACGAGAAGAAATAGGAAAAGATAAATTATCGGGCTCTGCGTTACGTTTATCCGGATTTCTCGAGTAGCTATGAGTCTCTCTTGGAGAAGGACAAGAGAGCTTCTCTTTACCTTCAACGAGTGAGACTCATGGCTACCGAGGTATACAATATCCTGAATGGTTTTACACCCAAATATCTGTGCTCATTAGTGCGGAAGAGAGAAAATTCTTATAGTCTTAAAGCCCATTTAGACGATCATACTTTTGTTCAAATTTTCATCATACATTTGTATAATGATGTTCATGGACAAATGTATGATCGTGTAAATGGGAATTTGAACATCTGCGAACAAGTGCGAACATGTTGGATGATGTTCGAACATGCACATTAATTTGGACAAATGTTCAAGGTTGTTCAAGCTCTATCCAATCAGATTACAGTATTGGGTCACATGATATTTCGGGTCACGGCCTTTATTAGGTTTTTCTCGAAGGCTGCGACATCCATCCTTAGCAAGTTTTTGTAGGATGACTGGTCTTCGGCCCTCTGTTCCTTCAGAAGTGAATGATATGCCCCCCAAATCCCTCTCCTTTGAATCCATTGCTTAACCACACATGTGATGCTCTCAATCTCCTTCTCACCCTACGCAGAACAATTAATCTGCTTACGTGGGTTGCAGCTCCAACAGAGAGCAACCTTCTGTGGGAGTCCATGATGGAAAAGTGATCTCCCTCCAAATTTCCCGAAACATTCATGAACATCCTCGGACAAAAGTCCTATGGTGTAAACAAGTTCATTGAACAAGTGCGAACATCGTCATACAAATCAATGTATGATGAAAATTTGAAGAAAAGTATGATCGTCTAAATGGGCCTTTAGAAATACCAATCTGCTGGAGGTACCAAGATTTCAAAAGATGAAATACCAAGATAGTTTCTCGATTCAGGCTGCGAAGACCTGGAACGAGCTTCCTGAGCATATGAGGGCCTGTAGTAATTTCAGGGAATTTAGAACTTTTATCGAAACCTGGCAAGGTGAGACGTGCTATTTGTCGGTAATACTGTCATCTAGTCATGTGGGTTTCGCCTGCAGTCAAAGTTGTCTCATATTTTTATAATTTGTCCATACTTTTATTCAATCTTTCCATACTGTTCATCTAGTTTTCCTGGCTTGATCTACAATCAAATCTCACTCTTTTTATGTTATTTGTTTCTATTATTTTTAATGTTAGTCCGTCTACAAGCTTTCAGCTGATGTTTTCTGTACACTCTATACGGACGTTAAATAAACGTCCGTATAACGTTTATCTGGAAGAAAGACGTGATGACTTTCACCTTAGAAACCCGTTTCTATTTCTTATGTATTACTTGTATCTCCTTCATGTGACCCCTCGTATAACATAAAACTGTTTGGGTTCGGAGATTACTGATGGACGTCTCCTTTAACCTGGGCCATTGAACTATCTTTTTTGAAGATGGGGATTTGGCCTGGTGGTTTAAGGCGTGCTGCAACGGCAGTTGGTGGCCACACTCGGTGTTGGTGGCCTCGGTCAACAATATTTTTTTTGGGGGGGGCGACATTTCAGTCTGTCCCCTCTGCGGTGGGCACCATTATCATAATGTTAGAAAATAAATGTCCTTTTCATGAGAAGTGACGTTGAAGATGCTATGTAAGTGATGTTACTTGTTAATTTCATTCCATGAAATTCCTAACTTTGTGGTCGAAACTTATCTTAATCAATAAATGGCATTGATTAATTCGATGTACTTATGTACGAATGGAAGAAAATATATCAATAATTGAAAATTGTAATAGTTGAGTTTTTTGGTATTTGTTCTTCATTGTATTAACCACCATATATACCTATCTTGGACGTGAATCGAACGTGAAATGGTATGTGTTGATTGCAAATTGTGTACCGGTACGGTACACTTCGGTGGTCTATATAATTCAGTATTCCTATCAATGGGTGATATGAATAAAAATCAGTATCTACTAGCTAGTAGTTACTAGAAGTAAAAGTAACTACTTGCAAGCTTTTACTCCAAGTAGAAGTGAACACTTGAATTCATATGAATAAACAGTTGCATTTACTTCAAAGTAATCACATCTGCCCTACTAGTTTTTACTCGTCTGATCCTGGGTTCACAGTACTGAAAGTAATACTGCTGATTATTCATATCCTCCGCAGTATTTACTGTTTTTGGAGTAACTACTGCACGAGTATTAACTAACACTTATCAGTAGTAGCCTGTTTTATTCATATAGTCACTAGTAAATACTTCAAAAACTGGAGTAAAAGTTATTACTTATTTTTATTCATATCACCCAATGAGCAACATAACAGAATAGAAAAAATATCGTGTTTTGTGACACCACCTACGGTCATCAAAGTAGGCTTTGTGCTGTGTTGATCCACACTCCAGCCCCCACCCCCAAATTTCATAGCGTTTCATATGCAATTTCATACTTTGAGTAAGTATCTAATTGATTTTAGCAGGAAGAAGCATTCTTTCTCATTTTCAGCAACCCGTGCAAACCCGGCGTGAAAGTGGTACAATGCTCCCCAGTAAGTTGAGAATGTTTTTAAATGAACAAGGCTATATGACGAGCACACTGAGCAAGCTTTCCGCCTGGGGAGGGATCGGAAGTCAGCATCGCTATTTATGATCTTTTTGACTGATATACAAGGAATCCACGCCAATCCATCTTTCGTGCCCACATTGAGGCCCCTCCCAAGTACTGCCTGTATGATGATTGGTTAAAAATGGTACCCAGTTTACCTGCCACCCTAATCCACCATCCAAGTATAAATTCCACTCAAAACCTAAATTCTCGTCCGCAATTTTACGGGACCAATATATCATACAGAAATTGTGTTCGCCATTTTACTTACCCTGACTCACGTAAGTATAGGTGGCAGCAGCGGATAGCTAATACATTGTTTCACGTCAAACAATGGCGAAACAGGTTGCCTCCGAGCTGAACAAGCGACGGAGTTGAATCTGGCTGATTTGAGTGACTCGCAGGACGATGTCGAGGACCACGACGATACAGTTCAGGATGATTTGAACTAATTTCTGATATTTGATTCTGAATATTCCCAGAACGATCCGACTCTGCCGGGATGATGGTGAGTTATCTGATAGGGTTTCCATACATTCTGACAGCGATAATGACGATGCAGTTCCCGTTCAGAACCAGAGGGGGTGTGGCAGAGCTGCTGATCATCTGGGCAGGCCACGCAGTCGCGGAAGAGGCCGGAACTGTGGTGCACGCAGCGCTAACACTAATAGCTATGCTGGAAACAGGCAGGGCTGTGGTAGAAGGGCTAATAATATGCCTATTGACATTGGGACTTGGGATAATGTAACTAGAGCAGACATACTGGGCCAAGTCAGATTCGAAAAACCACAAAATATATAATAGGCCTTACATGTAGCTTCAAATCGGTCCCAAATTTGTATCTCTGCCCCTGTCCGACTGAAACCAACTGTTAAATGTCGGAAAATGTCTCTATTTCACTAATCTAGTCACAAAATTATACCTCCAATTTGTCGGTTTCTATTTTTTATAGAGCCCTATTCATGAACTTTGAGCTACCAGTATTTTTTCATCGCGGAAAAAAGAGAAAAGAGTTAATTATCAGCCACCAAGATGGTGTGAAACTTATAATTTTCAGAATCCTTCTAAGGCAATTCCATGTCCCCTGCTGCAACTTTCAGCTCCATATGTTGAGGAATAAGGATTGTACAGGCGAAAACAAACAATGGTCAAAAATGACCAAAAATTAATTATCTCAAAGGAAATGGCAAGATAATTCAGCACTTAAGCCCCGTTTATACAGAGCACGGTTTGCGGTCCGGCATCCGGCATACGGTTACGGCCTCCGGAACGGGAATGCGGTTTGTCGTTCCAACAGGATACGTTGAACGGGCACGGTTTTCTCGACGGCAGCGAATCGTGATAATCTCCTTCTTCACGTGGTATTAAAACAGTCCGCTGATTGGTCCAGGACCGTCCGGCGTTGCGGCGACCGTACAGGAATTGTTCTGGAGGCATTCAATGCGGCGCGGCGTCCGGGCACCAGAACGGCGAGTGCGGTGGCCGCGCTCTGTATAAACGGTTAAAAGAAAATACATTGAGGCATTCTGGACGGAAAACGCACACCGGATGCCGGACCGCAAACCGTGCTCTGTATAAACGGGCTAAGGATTTATTTTAAGGCCTTTTTACATGGTTTGCGTTTGAGGAAACCTACCTTCACCCTCCTCAAGCGTGTTCGGTTCAGGATAGATTGATCACTTTTACATGGTGCAGGTCCGGTAACCGGCCTCGAAAAAGGAAATCTTCATATGAAACAATTACGGTGGCTTTGCAGAACTTTTCGAATATTCTTTACAGTTGTTGTAAGACAGGTGATATATCCTGGAAATTCTCCAAAAATCAATGCTTCGAACAGCATGAACAGCGCTTTAGAAATCTTGCGCGTGATTTCGTGACTGGGAAGTAACAGCAAGAACATGAGTGACGTCATCCAGGCAGCGTGATCAATCCAAGGACAAAAGCGAGGACAAAACTTGGTGAGTGAATTCTTAGATTTGACGGAAATTTTACACTTAAGATGCGATATGCGTACGGCCCCTGCTCTTCAATCTCAGTTGCATAAATTTGCTTTCGGTGTCCAGCAGTCTTATCACATGTTATTATCAGGGCCTATAAGCCTACTAGGTCTGGTAGCCTACCTTAAAAGTATAAGCCATGGGTACCTTAGGTACCTCAAGAGGTATTGCCATCAATCTCAATATGAGGATATTGCTGTTTCAACAAGTTGTATCTGACTGGGTTATATACAAGCCTGATTCCGTGCACGAAGGGCTTGTCTCTCGATTAGAATGCGCTGTTAGGTGTATCCAACGTGACTCGACAACGATCAACGTTTTCTATAACGACCCGAGGTTGGTTTGTCAATTGACTACAAAGAGAGGAACGTGTATGGAGAGGGAGGAAGGAGGTGAATATCCTGGTGCTAAGATGTATCAGAAACAGGTAAGATGTCAATTGCGTCCAGCTGTTACTCTCATGTATGTCGATCCAATCTTGATGCAATGTTTCCAAACCCACCGTGTCGCCTATCTGCAAAGCATGGAGTTCAAGCTTGGAACACAGTCATTAGTCCAGCTATGTGGAGCAGAATCTATGGTTGACATATAATGCCCCGTAGTTAATGACTGAGGTGTGTTTCAGGGCTGCAATGCGTAGGATGGGGTGTAAGGGTTAGGCACCGATGTGTCACCAAGAAATTGATGTAGTCAAAGGGCAATTATTATTTGTCAGCCAAACATGTAGTTGTTGGTATTTCGTTAGGGAGCACGTCCAAATTATTTGAGGCGAATTTTGTCGATGATTTCACAACTTGGGGCGAATGTTTGGCGATTTTGAAAAAATTCGCCCCCAAATTGCCAAGCATTTGCCAGAAATTCGCCACAAAATCACAAAATTCGCCAGAAAATCGCCGAAAGTTCACCGCCAATTCGCCAGAAAATCGCCAAATATTCGCCACAAGTTCACCTTTAAAGCGGATGGCTCGCGGGGTTTGTTGACAGTTGTTTGTTGACATGTCCTCAAATCAAGTGCCGTTTTGAGAAAAAGGCGAAAGAAGGATTTTAGTTTAATGGGAAATGCATTAGACAGCCAAACTTTGGAGGCGTATTCTGCAAAATATACCGCTTCGAAATCAATGTACATTTTGACCGACCGAATTTGAAAGTGTCATTAACCCATTTTAACAAATTTTTAATGGAACCTCGTCCCCAGGTGCACTTTTGCATATTTGCACATGTTTTGCCTATGACTGGCGTACGACGGCTTTGCCTGGAGACTAGGTTCACTCTCTATGGGAGGTACCACCAAAAATCAAAACAAACCCCGCGAGCCACTCGCTTTAAAGGACCACAGTATTGCTTCCCAATCCTGCGTTACACCCATACTGCGCACAATCGGTATCAACTTCCGCTGCGCTGGTGATACCATTGCCACCAAATGGCCGCATCACCAACTTTCCGTTTGCCAGGATTTTTGGCATTTTTATTCAGGCACAAACTTACAAAATTTAATTTACCTTTCATACTCTTAAATGTTGCAACAATTACAAAAACATAATGTTACTGCGAAATAAACGATGATAAGATAGTAGTTGTTGATATTTTCATACGCACTATTTTTCTTGCTGCGGAAGGAGAGTAAGTAATCTGGCGTTTGGTGGCAGAGATTGTAAGCGCCAGCGTGAAGACAATCGATGCCTGGAGATAGCGATACACCTACCCGCGTTAAGGGGGAGACTTCTATTAACGACTTGGTAAACTACCGCATGCAACTAGTCTCGCGCAGCCAGCCGTTTCGTTCCGCAGTACTGCTACACAAACTTGTTCGATCCCCAGCGGCTGGGTGACCGAGACTGTAATCATACATTCTCCAACACTGTCCAACAATGGGGCGAAAGGCTTAACTACAGTATTGGAGCATGGTGCCGGTGGCGCCGGCTGTCGACAGAAAGATGCAATACAGTGGTCCTTTAACTAACGCCACCGGTTCCACCTCGCAGGAAAACTCTCTGATTTTTTTCTTGAGATCCGGCGTTCTCCTACTATTAGCATTACATGGAGTCATGCCGTAGTGGAGAGAAGAGGAGATTTGCAAAAGAAACGCCGAAAAATCGCCATGAATTTGCCGAAAATTCGCCATCTTGCCTCGGCGATTAATGGGCGATTTTTTGGCGGGTAATTCGGACAAGGTCCCTTATGACATACTGCAAAATTGGCACCTGCCTGGAGTCAACTGCCTCTAGCGGAGAATGATGCTACCACTATGTGGTACAATGTTATTATAGTCCGGGGGTCATCCAACACTAGGGACCATAGTCCGCCGGACTATCATCACTGGGTATCACAGTCCTGGCACCAGGAATAATTGTCCGGGGTGGACTATGGTATACAGGGCGGTTCCCAGTGATGAGTGTCCTATACAGGCTTTGCAATGGGCAGCCATTGGTGGACAGCAATAGAAGTGGGTATTCGAAAAACATTGACGATGGACGGTGGATGATGGACGATGGACGGCTTCTGTCACCATCATCAATCTCCACCGCCTGGATGATAATTGTCTCATTTCCGACCCTCAGCGCCGAAATGGCCTACTTGGGGCCTATTCACACCACACATACATACGTACACCATACATGCACTATTGTGTTCATAAAGAAGTACATTCAGATCCAGAAACCGAAGTGTTAGGCCTCACCTAGGCCGTAATCCAAGTCAAAACGTGAAGAATCATAACCATAAACTACACACAACCATTCGCTCCAAAGATGTTCAGAATTGAACCCACAATGATGTACTTCACCATACTGAGAATAATCAGAGTGTAAAGGCCCGTCTACACGATCATACATTTGTTCAAAACATCCTCATACATTTGTATGATGATGTTCATGGACAGATATTCGATTGTGTAGGCTATTTTCTCAACAAACTTGAACAGCAACCAACATGTTTGATGATGTTCAAATTTGTGTGATGATGTTCATGGACAAATGTATGATCGTGTGGCCTGTTTTCCCAACAAACTGAACATGTATGATGATGTTCAAATTTTTAGCTGCATGTTTCATCTTGCCAATGCAAAACATCCCCCCCAAAAATGTGTGATGATGTTCAGGCACAAATGTATGATCGTGTGGACGGTTTTCCCAACAAACTTGAACAGCATCCAACATTATCCTTTCTGCATCATACTTCATCATACAATGTCTATGATGCTGTTTTGAACAATGTTTGATGATGTTCAAAATTTTAGCTGCATTGTCACAAGACAGAAATCGACAAACAAGCTTGGACATCATCATACAAATGTATGATGATGTTTTGAACAAATGTATGATCGTGTAGACAGACCTTAAGAATCGAAGTATTAGCCTGGTTCCCTGGCCACCGTAGAGATGGCGCTGCGTAGGCGGAGGCAGGCAAACTGCTCACAGCGCCACCTGTCTCCATCCTTCCGACCTAGTGACACTGCCACCAGGTTCCTACTTTCTCGGCGGAGGATCGTAGTTCCAATACATGCCAAGTGGAATTGAAGAATTTCATGGGCACGTACACGAAACGTTTTTTCGTCGACCTAGTTATCTGATTGGTCAACAGAAGCACGTGACAGCTGATAAACACATGGTCTTGTTTACATTCTGTCACTTGACCACTCGTGACCACTCAATGCAGTGTCCTGGTTGAGCTAACCAAGAACCTGTTGAGTAATTTGGTTTTATCCTTCCGATGTAGTTCCGTACGTTTTGACAACTGCAACCTCAAAATACTCTTTTTTGGTCGTTTTTGAGAGCTTTATTGGTAGATATTTTATTATTGTTTCCAAAAAAGGCCTAAATTTGGGCAGAAAAGGCCTAAATTTATTCACTGCACTTTTGTGCAGGCGCATCACAGCAGTTGAAGGCTAAGGGCCAGGCATTACCGGGGTTACCCATAATGCCTAGCGAAGGTAATTGGAGGCCAGGCAGTAGCCGTTGAGCATGGTTGAGAAGTGACGTCATGGGTAGGAGACGAAGCCAGCCTGCCGATTCTGTGTAATCGATTCGACCAAGTAAAAAAGACTTCAAACTCATAAATGTTCGTTCTTTTTACCAGTTCTGTATGTAACAGGTATGAATTAGCTAAATCCATGTTTTTTTCTCTATCATTATACCCAAATTCGCCTTTTTCATTGTCAGATTAATTGACGCTATGAATCCGAGGCCATACCGTTTCCCCGGAATTCAGCGGAAAAGCAACGGCTACTGCCTGGCCGCCAAATTTTTTCCCCGACCTGTTGGGGATCCACACTGTACATTTTGTAGTTACTATTATAGACGCGAGAGGGACATTTCTTCGCGAGTAAACGCGTGGGGGTTGATTATGTCGTGGGGGTAAGGTTTAGGGATGGGGTAGAGCTATGGGTAGGGTTAGCGCTAGAAAGGAAAAGGTTTTTGTTAGGGTCAGCATTATATTGATATATATATTACATTTATTAAACAAGACCTACATTCAACGCCATCGCTGCCAGCTGCCTCGGTTGCTCAGTCGGCTAGAGCGTTTGCCTAGTAATCCAAAGGTCC
The DNA here is from genome assembly GCA_002633025.1 of Notospermus geniculatus. Classification (NCBI taxonomy): domain Eukaryota; kingdom Metazoa; phylum Nemertea; class Pilidiophora; order Heteronemertea; family Lineidae; genus Notospermus; species Notospermus geniculatus. The sequence continues at coordinate 37,898 of NMRB01004398.1, forward strand.
CTGCTTCGAATCTCCGCTTGAACGAGACTTTTTTCACCCTTTCTTCTCTCTCGTGTTTTCCTTTTTACTGAAAATACTCCAAGTCCGAAGAAAATTCCCCAAACGGTCGGGAAAAAAAGTTCGCTGCCTGGCCACCGTCTACGCAGCGCCATCTCGACGGTGGCCAGGGAACCAGGCTATCGAAATATGAACACTACTAAACCAGCTACCAAGAGATGTAGTGCTGTTGATATTCAGCGTAAATCATGAAATGAAGGATAGCCTTGTACGAGGCCTACAGCTCCTAAACCCTTGATAATTATGGTTCCCCGATCTTAAGATCGGGAACCATATTGTTTTTGGTCTTGGTGTGTGTGTGTGTGCGTGCGTGTGCGTGCGTGCGTGCGTGCGTGCGTGCGTGCGTGCGTGC
>NMRB01004399.1:0-21041 GCA_002633025.1 Notospermus geniculatus
GGAATGACTTGCCCCAGATGTTCGATCATCCTCTCTCTGTCATTACACTATGTCAATGAGTGAGCACATGGTCCATGGACCATTTCATTTAAACCCACTACAGTTTTCTTGTCATTGTAAACTCCTATCCTAACCAAATATTTTTTTTTCCTCTCCAGATGGGTCGACTGCCCTTCACCGAGCCTGCCATGATGGCCTCCTAGAGGCAGCTAACCTCTTAATTGAAGCTAACTGTGACATTCATATTCAGGATCAGCTTGGTCGGGCACCCATTCACTGGGCAGTTGTGTGTCCCGAACCTGACTGTCTTGTGGTAAGAATAGAAGCATGAGACAGGGCTGTATTTAGGGGGAGGGCAGTTAGCCAAACCAAAAACATGATTTTCATGTGGATTTTGGGCAAAACATGGCAAAAAAGGTCTGCCCCCTCCCCCCAGAGAGGCTTTTGCCCCCCAGGACCAAAAACTAAATACGGCCCTGTGAGAATAAAGTTGTTAATACTAGTATTTAATCAGTACCGCGCCTATCTTGAAATGTAGATACATTGTGAACTGTTTTGTATTTTCCAACAACACATTTTGAATACGATACTTTGAAATAAAGTACATCTATCTGCTTTTACATTTTTCATTAACTTCAAAAGTTAAATTTTATCGTCTATCAAATGAATTTAGATTTTGTCGTTTTGTGTCTTTCAGGTATTGATAAAAAACTTTGCTAATGTAAATATTCGGGATCAAGATGGTGCCTCGCCGTGTATGTGGGCTTGTCGGATGGACAACATAAAACATTTTGAATATTTAAGTCGTGTTGAAAATCAGGAAATAGACGAAGCAGATGGAATAGAAAGGGACAATAGTGGGCGCACGTGGATGCATTGGGCAGTGCGGAGAATGGAACCACTGGAATGTTTAAAGACATTGTTGACAGAGGAAACAGCGCCTATCAAAGATGACGACGGGAAAACGGTCATGTTGTTAGCCGCTGAACTTGGTGAGTCACATCAATGGTGGAGAGCGCAAGATTCGTGTGTCAGTTGTGTAAAGCGGGCCGCACACGAGTGCAATTTTGCCTCCTACGTGCAAGTGTCATCGTGTGTGGTGGTCGGAGGCAGAGGCGGAGAGTGATTTTTTGTCGCCAACGCAGATCAAACATGACGGAATTACATCACACCGCATCTACAGGAGACAAATTTGCAATCGTGTGCAGTGGCTGACGCACCGTGTGCGGTGACAGGATGCTGAGACAAAAAACTCCTAATGGAGGCAACGTCAGAGGCAGAATTGCACTTGTGTGCAGCAGGCTTAAACACTTCTCATAAAAATATTTTCCTAAAACATTGTCACTCAGCAGTTTGTCAAATTGTTGCTTTCCAGGGTCCCTTCCAGCTTGTAAACTAATCTTGGAGATTGCTGGTAGAGAGTGTATAAATGATCGTGACGATCAGGATCGATCTCCCTTGCATTTATGTGTGATTGGTGGACACGGGGAGGTTGCCAACTATCTACTCGACAAAGGAGGTGAGTATGTCGATAAACCTCAGTGTTCTCGCTAGGCCTTTTAAACAGGGCGGTACCATCCTGTTCAAAATTCAGAGGTCATTTTACCACCCTGTTTAAATTTTTACCGCCCTTTTTGAAAATGTAACTTGCAATGCATTTTCTATTACACCACCCTCTTTGAATTTTACTCCCACCCTGTTTGAAAATCCAGGGCCTTAAAATCATAGGAAAATGCAGTCATCTCACCCAATTTCTGGCGAGAACACTAATTAACTAAGCCTGGAGAATCCTCTCCACACGACCAGAGTAAAAACCTCACTTTCTCATAATTTGCTGGGAATCCACTCTACCCGGATTTAAAGCGAATGGCTCGCGGGGTTTGTTGTGGCGCCATGTCAGTTGGTCATCGATATCAAGCACCATTTTGAGAAAAAGGCAAAAGAAGGATTTTAGTTTAATGGGAAATGCATTAGAGAGCCAAACTTCGGAGGCGCATTCTGCAAAATCTGCCGCTTCAAAATCAATGGGAATAGTACAAAATGTACATCTTGATCTACTGAATTTGAAAACGTCATTAACCCATCTTAACAAATTTTTAATGGAACCTCGTCCCCAGTGTTTACATTCGCATATTTGCACAGGTGTTGCATATGACTGGAGCAGGGCTTTGCCTGGAGGCTAGATTCACTCTCTATGGAAGGTACCACCAAAAATGTAAACAAACCCCGCGAGCCATTCGCTTTAATAACCGTACTTTCCCACAATCTGACGAGATAAGTCAACAGTTTTGTGAGTTTTCATTGTTGGCCTGACATTGACCTCAACCTCATTACACTCGTAATTCGTTTATCATGGTGTACTCTCAATGAGTGCCTGAGTGTTGTCATGACACCACCACAGGCAGTGTCCGGCCATTATTGGTGGCCCAGTTGTCAATATCTGAATCAATAGGTAATAGAATTTCTGTCTCATGATAAATTGATCATGCTGGGTATGTTATGAAGTGCTCCTGCTATGCTGCATAGAAATAATTTCTCCATTATTTCAAATAATGAATTGATTTTTCTGGAGTTTTTGCGATTTTTTACATGCATGTGGTCTGTTATACATGTAGGTACCATAATGTCTTGATGCCATTTCCCCTCGCTGAAACCTTGGAGGAATTATAATTCCTCCAAGCTGAAACTGATTTGGCTATAAAAAGTGTTATGATTAGGGTTTTATTATGCTAATTAATTGAAGAGACAGTACTAACCGGCTGTTAATTAGTTTACCTGAAGCCAAGGAAGCTAATTAACTGAAGAATATCTGCATTCACATCAAGATGCATCATTCTAGCAGACTGGAAAGGGTTGGCAATACAGGCACGTACTACTTTACCAAATTTGTCTTCTTCAATTCCAGCCGACATTGACAGCAAAGATAAGTTCAATGCATCACCACTTGACTATGCTAGAGGACGCCAGTTACATTATTGTTTACTCATCCTGGCGTCTCATATGCGGCAGCGTGCTCGAGAGGGACGGACACCGGAGTCGACCAACAGTGTCACAAATGGCTTTCTTAGCAGGGTGAGTCGCCGTGTGATTTTATTTCTTTCTTTTTTGAGCCATGGATGTTTTCTTTGCTCAAATTGAAGAAATAGGCATTCAGTCTTCTGAAATATTTTGCCTAGACGCTGACTTACTGCAGACGATTGAACTGACTCAATTTCCTGCAAAGAAGACACTTATGGCTTGATTAGTATTTTCCCCTAACACATAGAATTTTCCGTTATTTTGAATTTAATTGTGAACCTTGACTGACAAGACTGAGGTTTGTAGTGTGCAGGTCCTAGAAGTTGAATTGGAACCTACCATTTCCTTGTTGCTTGGTGTATGCTTGTGAATTGTCCATTTTGTTCAATGCAAACAACTTTCGACTTACAAAACTTTCTTTTGTTTCACATTCTTCATACACCTTGAAATAAGGGATGTGCTTTTCCTTAACATCAAACCCTAAGCCTGAATATTTTTGCTGTTTCCTTATTTGAGCCTTATTTTAAGTAGAATCATTCACCTTGATAAAAATGCACCAATTATTTTGTTATTCTAGTTTAGTTTTAAGATCATTTATTTGATTGAGTGGGCATCCAAATTACACACAGCATAAATCTCCAGGTTTATAAATATACTCATTTCCTTAGTTTTCCTGTTCCTTAACCATTTTTCAGTGCGGTGATAGTTTCTTTTCCACATCGTAGCGTTTCAGGCGTTCGGCACCTACATGTAGGACAAAACGTCCAAAGCGGCAAATTTGTTGGGAAAGTGTCAAGCAAATGATACCATTACCCCCAATAGTGAGTTGTTTAAGTATTAACTAACTCTTACTGTATTTTGGCATCATACCAAGGGAATCTGAGCAGATGTATTCTACTTTTATCACTTTCATCCTCTTTGCAAGTTGCAGACCATTTTGCTTGGCTCTTTTCTTCAATTTGTTGCTTTATCCACTTTGTGGGGTCATTTCTTAAGATTAACTATTGAAATTAACACTTAACTGTTGATAACTTTGATGTAAGCTGCAGAAACTTTGTTACCCATTTTATTCAAGGCTTTTGCATAGTTCAGTCTGAAACAATCATCAGAACACACCTGAAAACAAGAAAATTTTCTGAAAAGTTTGTCATTATGAATTTGATTGAAAAAGCTGACAATAATGCGACGGGGGGAGGGGGCAGGTCGTCCTCAACAACATTTGTATCTCACTGTTTGGTTTGTTTTTCTACATGTATGTTAAGAAATACATGTATCTTCCAATGTAATTCTTTTTAAAATTCTTTTTCATTTGATATTCTATTACCAAGCTGTGACCATAAAGAACAGTCTGCTCAGATTTTCTTGTTTTCAGTGTTTGCTAACCCTCATGTCACCCAAAGTAGTTCAAAATCGGTTTCAAGTTGACAGGTCCACCTGATGTAGAGCCTTATTAGTAAACAATAGAATCACGTTCTTTTGGCTGAGTCCAATTCTCTTGTGAGCGGGAAACACTTTTATGTTGTTTTTTTAACCCGTTAACTGGGTATGGCATACTATTACGTCATTACGAAATAAGGGGAATCCCCAAAACACCCTCAGCTTGCGTAAGGCGTAATAGTATGCCTTGCAAGAAAATGGCGCTTCACAGTGCGTATGACGTTATATTATGTCTGGAACCTTATGTGTCAAATGCTTTTCTTTTGGGAATTTTTTTTTCTAAGAAAGAAAAATTTTAAATTACACAGTTAACGGGTTAAGTTGGACATCATGAGAATGTCATGAAAATGTTTGGAGTTCATGCATGAGGTATTCGATTACAGATCGACTGTCATCTTGACCCTGATTCACTACCAATACCATCTTTTCGCGTTTGCATTATATAACCCAGCTAACCTATTAGCAACTAACCAATGACCAAACCATTCAATTTCAGAACCCTTCTGACACCTTGCCATTACATAATAACTTTACAGACGAACCAGATGAACGGCCCGTCTATATTGATGGACAAGAAGATCATGAACTGAGTCAAGAAAACAATCACAGCGACAATGAACACAGTCATCTTCACGACCATGAAGATGAAAATGCTTGTGATGATGTTTTTGATGACGTTCATGTGTCTAATGTCCACAATAAAGCTGTGATTCAGATGGGAACGAGGTCGAAGTGGAGGTTAATGACGTACGTTTAGAAGTAGCGACGGTAACTTGATGTTCATGCTTTGCTTGGTGCATGCCATTCTTTGTCAGTTTTCTGTCACTCTTTGCCACCAATTCATCTTTTATTTTGCAGACTGATGTCCAAATTTTCTTATTTAGAGTTACATTACAGATTTGATGCACTGAATCATGATGGCCTGTGTGTCTGCACTCGCATTCATTGCCAGTGGGGATTTCTATGAAAATCCACTTTATCTAAGAAATCTGCAAATCTTATAGTGACCATGCCACAACGGTATTCGTTGGAAAGGACTCTCTGAGAGCTTTCCAATGAATACCTATATGGTTCCAGGTGCCCTTTTCAAATGTTTTCACTTTTCAAAGAATTGGCCTTTGGCAGTGAAAGTGTCAACCTATCAGAGTTCAGTCCCAGACACAGAAGCTCACCACCCCAAATTTCTCAGACGTCTTCATCTTTTCTTCATCATTTCCACAAATTTCAAATCAATGTCAATAACGAAAAGTCTAACAAGTCCATCTCTTCTGTCTTACCAGCAGAGGAAGTTGTCGTGGATGCCGGATGAGCCTGAGGAAATCTTTGTATGTCTTTTCCCAATTCATCATTTTGCCCCAATTTTGGTGTTGGGCAAGGTTTCCCAGTTACCAGACTTCCTGCAAAACCTATGTAACCTTGGCACCAGTGGTTTTCAGGGTTCAAACCCATTTGTATTTTTACCCGTAATTCAGCTGAAAATTTAAAAAAAACTATAAAATGACTATCAGTAGATAGAGGTATATTTTAGGCTGTGCACTCTGTATGTCAGATTGTTACTCGGACACTTTTCATTTTGATATTCTCTGAATGAACTTCTGTCGACCTTGCATGACTTCATATGTATCATATCACTTTGTCTGGATCTCTTAGAACAACAATCTATATTATAATTGACAGTGGCACTTTACATGTAAGCTTGACCGCTAACTCCTCTGTGGTTTCTGATCGAAATGGCACCACTTTCACAGGGAATGTTGAAAATGACATGGGGCGGTCCTAAGTGGGTGGCATTATATTTTTTTACCCCTCATGCCATCCTCTGGCCACATGCATCCTGTGAATATGGCTCGCGACGGGTTCTATTTAATTTGAGTCCAGTATCCCAAGCTTTATATATCGTCATTGTCTGCTGTTTTCCCCATGCATGTCAATGTGTTACCAGCATGCCTTGGTTGTTTGTGCCCACCTCCCTCTCTGATGATTATCTTTGCATGCATTGTCAATTTTCTTTTGGTAAAAAATTCGTTCAAATCAGATTTCTTCTTTTCTTGATTTCTGTAAAGACTGTTGTGAGCAATGACAATGAACACATGGATTTTTTGCATTAAAACTATCATGATGTAAATTGCACTGTACATGTACTTTGAAATATTGTTGAAGTACAGTCCTACAGAAATAAAAAATCAATGCTCGACGCAATGGTTCCTGGGCTCGCCGCCAGGCGAAAAATGGCGTAGCCAGCGAATTACTTTGTCGAACCAGCGAGTAGAATGCCTCATAGAGGATTTTTCAGGAATATGCATTTTTGTCTTGCATTGCTTGAACACGCCGTATTAGTTGTGCTTTGCGGTACTGTTTCCACGAAAGATATCCGTAGTAAGTAATCATATATGAATGGATACAATATCGCCAAGCTGTGATTCAGATGGGAACGAGGTCGAAGTGGAGGTTAATGACGTACGTTTAGAAGTAGCGACGGTAACTTGATGTTCATGCTTTGCTTGTTGCATGCCATTCTTTGTCAGTTTTCTCTCACTCTTTGCCACCAATTCATCTTTTATTTTGCAGACTGATGTCCAAATTTTCTTATTTAGAGTTACATTACAGATTTGATGCACTGAATCATGATGGCCTGTGTGTCTACACTCGCATTCATTGCCAGTGGTGATTTCTATGAAAATCCACTTTATCTAAGAAATCTGCAAATCTTACAGTGACCATGCCACAACGGTATTCGTTGGAAAGGACTCTGAGAGCTTTCCATTAATGAATACCTATATGGTTCCAGGTGCCCTTTTCAAATGTTTTCACTTTTCAAAGAATTGGCCTTTGGCAGTGAAAGTGTCAACCTATCAGAGTTCAGTCCCAGACACAGAAGCTCACCACCCCAAATTTCTCAGACGTCTTCATCTTTTCTTCATCATTTCCACAAATTTCAAATCAAGGTCAATAACGAAAAGTCTAACAAGTCCATCTCTTCTGTCTTACCAGCAGAGGAAGTTGTCGTGGATGCCCGATGAGCCTGAGGAAATCTTTGTATGTCTTTTCCCAATTCATCATTTTGCCCCCATTTTGGTGTTGGGCAAGGTTTCCCAGTTACCCGACTTCCTACCTGCAAAACCTACATATACATGTAACCTTGGCACCTGTGGTTTTCAGGTTTCAAACCCATTTGTATTTTTCCCCGTAATTCAGCTGAAAATTTAAAAAAAAAACTATAAAATGACTATCAGTAGATAGAGGTCTGTTTTTGGCTGTGCACTCTGTATGTCAGATTGATACTCAGACACTTTTCATTTTGATATTCTCTGAATGAACCTGTGTCGACTTGCATGACTTCATATGTATCATATCACTTTGGTCTGGATCTCTAGGAGAACAACAATTTCTATTTAACTTGAGTCCAGTATCCTAAGCTTTATATATCGTCATTGTTGTCTGCTGTTTTCCCTATGCATGTGAATGTGTTACCAGCATGCCTTGGTTGTTTGTTCCCACCCCCCTCTCATGATTATCATGCATATCAGATTTCTTGATTTCTGTAAAACTGTTGTAAGCAATGACGATGAATACATGGATTTGTTTGCATTAAAACTATCATGATGTTAATTCCACTGTACTATGAAATATTATTGAAGTACAGTCCTGAAGAAATAAAAACTCAAAGCCCGATGCTCGACATTGTTTTCAAGCATGGACTTTAAATTTACCTCTTTGTATTTCCCTCAGTTTATGAGCAGTTGGTAATTACTGGAGGACCTCAGTAGCTAAGTTTTTTTGGGGAATGAGAATAACTTGCTCACTTCTGAATCTTTTTCTTCCAGGATACCACCATGATGAGTGATGGGTCATACAAGCCAATCACACCACCTCATCCACCGAAAGCTCCTCCTCCTACGACGCCGAGGAATTTCAAACGGCCCCTGGTGCGGTCAAGCAGCTTGTCAAAAAGCGACACTTTCGAGAGGAGTGAGCTCCGCCAAGGTTTGGTGGATAGAAGGGCAAAGAGTTTGGATGTCAGGGTAAGTAATTCTGTCAAAGCTGCTTTGATACTACCGGTAATCTTTGAAAGAGATGCAAATCTATGCCTCCTTGATATTTGGGCAAACCCCTCAAAATCCCAGCGGTTCTAGATACCGGTAATGGCCAAGTCACAGAGCCTGGATGATTGGTGCCCCTCACCTCTTTGGTTCTGGGTTTAATCCTAGATAGGGCCCAGTTAGGCCACTACCGGTATTTTAAGTGGCTGATGTTTGGGATGGACAGAAAGGAGATGAACACATGTGTGTTTTTGTAAATTCAATGTGCAACATGCTCTTCCAGGACTACGAGGAACTCAAGGCTGCCAGAGGTTTAATGGCCACAGGTTATGAAGATTCAAAGACACCACGGGATGCTGAAATGGAAAGCGAAGATGGCCAACAGAACGGAGCAGATTATGAGACGTTGGATACCGCAAGATGGGCTAAGGAGGATCAGTTACCAAATGGTGATGTTCATATGGAAGATGACCAAGATGATCATACTCTGGTGGAGGATAAGCCCTCAGGGACTCAAGGTATGCTTGGGCATGTCGAGTCAGCTGCTGCTCTTGGGAGTGGATCGGCAGAGAATCTAGGAGAGTAGAGTAGATGTACGGTACATGTAGGACCCTTTTCTCAGGGAATCTCTCCTTTTCAACCCTCGTTAACACCCCAGATATGATTTCAGAAAATGTTATGGAAGGTCAGAATGGTGACAATGAAGAAGGCGTCAGTATTGGCGAGATGGATGTGTCCGACCTGGAAGGCGAAGACTCGGATCAGGCAACGGTGATTCATCGGCCGCACGCTCGTGCCCAACCAGGTCCACCAACGGTTATGAAGTTCCAGCCTCACCCACCACCATCATCTCCGAATGCACCAGCTCAAGCCCCACCAAACTTTCCCAAGCCACAGGTAACTAGAATCATGCGGCGGCTTCATAAAATTACTAACAGGCATCCGTAGTTGACTCAGCGGCATCAGTTGCGGAGTTACTAACTTCCCATTTGTAAAACCCACATTCTTTGCATTTCCAAATACTTTTCCAATGGTTGAAAAGAGCTTTTGTTTTCTCCACAGGAACCCGTTACTCCCAGAGCTCCCCCTCAACCTCAATACATTGACCGACCAGAAGATGGGTACCGGCACGTGTCACCACCTCCGAGGAAAATGCCCCAACCTGTACCTGCACCGAGGGGCATGCCATTCCAGGGACGAATACCCCCGCCACGTCATGCACAGTCACTTGCAAACCAGTCTCAGAATCAGATGAAGCCAGTACCTAAACAGGACTTACGACAGAAATCACCGCCGTCAAATAAGTTACGAGGGCCTGTTCCGAACCCCAAGTCACACGGCATGATGGACCGGCGCTCGCCGCATGCGTCTAATGAACTTAGTCAGCGATCATCGAGTCAGGCTTCGAGTCTTGATGTCAATTCACATGAGCTTCATGATGAAGTAACAGATTTGCTGAAGCATCCTGCCCAAGGTAAGTAATAAAAGGAATGGATTACAGAAGACATAATCTTGATCTTTCCCTACCAGGAATGTTTATCCAACATAGAGCACAAAAAACAACGCACAAAAATGACACACTTCTCTACTAGAAAGTGCCTGAGGAAGACCCCGGTTGGGGTCGAAATTTGCGAAATTCGGAGGCGACTCTACTTATACTATCATACTTCCAGGAATTTTTGGTGCCACTGCTGTGTTATGCTGTCAGGGGCATATGTTAACAAATATCTGTCGGTTCCATTTCAGCACCTCTCACTCCTCCAGAGATAAAACGTAAACCGCCACTGCCTCCGCAACTGATGCCTCTGAGTCAGCCACGGATGCCTGGCAGTCACATACAGTTACCTCCGGCAAATAAAGGCAACAAACGGAAGAAGAAAAAGAAGAAGGATAAGTTTGTCGACAGCTCGAACGATTTGCCGCCGGCAACCAAAGGTTATGCTGCTCCACTGCAGCCCCCGCCATATGGAAATCTACAGCCACACGTTCGCAGTGCAAACTTGCACAGTAGACGGTCACAGGAACAACAGGGGAGGTGAGAATCAGTGTTTTCCTTACTATTTGGATAAACGAGAGTGGTGTAGTGTATTGGCACCGACTGTCAATTCCCAGTCCGATCCATTCCTCATGTGATACAGAGGGCAACTCTCTTTCTCAGCGCAGGAACTATCAAACGTTGTTTTTTCTCATTACAGATTTTCTCAGGAAGAGCAATTACAATATGACGACCAGTATACAAATGCCAACCGTCCATCAGGGCCGCTCCCTCCCTACTCACGTCAAGATCCAATGAAACAGCCAAGGAATCTTGGCAAATCTGGCCTATTCCCCTTAGAGAGTGAAGAAAATGTTTCAAACATGGATTTAACTAGTTCGGATAATAATATTCCAGATAACCAGTTTAATACTGGTTTTAGGGGAAACGTGAACCCTCCGAGACATGGGGGTGGTGATCAGATGATGAGTCCTAAAGAAAGGGGGCCAGGATATCTCTCACCGGTAAGTTGAAAATGTCCCACTTTTCCAGGTGTTATTCTCAATAGTAGGGGAGCCAAGCCAGGAAATAGTGAATAAAGGTTGCACAAAAAGATATACAATTGCTGTTAACATTTTTTGGTAGGTATATCTGTTCTACATAAGAATTGGGAGGACTGCTCGGTCATCTCTCTTGCGAACTCCTGTTATGGACCCTTTTATAGTTTGCTACTGACTTTATCATTGGGCTGGTGGACTCGATTTTGTACAGGGGCAGAGGAACCAATGTACAGCTATCTTCTGAATGGTTGGGTTTAGACCCTATAAATGTATTACTAACAGATAGAAATATGGGGACAGTGAATCAAATAAACATGGTCTTAAATATTTTCAATTGCTACATTCACCTTATTTTATACCTCCATGCTACATTGCAGTTTTAATGTAAAATTACACATATCGGACCAAATACCCCAAAAGTGATTTCCACTTGCCAAAAGCAATTAAGAACATCCTTGGCTGATTCAGAGGCACCATATTTCTATCTGTTGGTAATACATTTATAGAGTCTAAACCCAACCATTCAGAAGTTAGCTGTACATTGGTTTCCATGCCCCTGTACAAAACCAAGTCCAGCAGTCCAATGATAAAGTCAGTAGCAAACTATAAAAGGGTCCATAACAGGAGTTCGCAAGAGAGATGACCGAGCAGTCCTCCCAATTCTTATGTAGAATAGATATACCTACCAAAAAATGTTAACAGCAATTGTATATCTGTTTGTGCAACCTCCAACCCTTATTTTGCACAATTCTGGCCTTTGGCTCCCCTACTACAAATACCTAACCTTCTGAACGTGGACAAACAGTTTCGTCATTTTCATATCGTCCTGTGACTACGCATTGTTTGTCCCTCTATATAGGAAATGTTTCTCATCTGGTAATTTTTTCCAGATCGTTGGTGCTAAGAAATTAAAATCTTAGGCAAGTAAAGTGCACTTGATGTTATAGACACACCATCAACTGTCGTTCACATTTGCCTGTCAAGTGCCACATTTTCACATCAAATGACTTCACCCATGCAATCAAACTCATCAGACTCATCCGACCACTGCGTTTTGTAGCCTGCCTACTGTTCAATGAAGCCAAAATTTGAATACTTGGAACTTTCACAACTGGCACTTCATACACATGTAAATGTACACTGTTTTGTTCTTTCATCTCTGCATTCATCCAAGCTATCTCTCGTACTTTCACACCAGATTTTGTCTTGTCGGTTGTTCGAAGTTTCCTACACAACAAGCCATTCATAATGGCAGCGTTAGACAGGTACACTCAAACTACTCATTACCCATGCCACTCATCCATAGAGAAAAGATGAAATGTTGAAATTTTTCCAAAGCATTGAGCCAATTAAGAATCTTACTTGCTCAAAAGCTGAAGAAGAGGGTTTTGTTGTGCTTATATCCCTCCAAAATAGTAGGGAAGCCATCTTATGCCTAGGGTGTGGACAGATGGGTTCCCTGTCCCCTCGTGAGGTGAGAACACCTGAATGTGGTAGTTTGATCCCAAATCTTCTGCAACTGGCCATACCAGATTTTCACTTCCCTGTCCTATTTCAGAACCAGTCACGTGGGCAGAGGGCCAAGACTGCTAAATATGAAATGGTGGAAGAAGAACCTGCGAATGTGCAAGTCGAGGGTCATAAGATGAATTACAGTCGACATCAGATTTTGCCTCCTGCTCATCTTTCACATATCCCTCCACCGCACCTAGGGCCACCATCCAATCAGTCTCCTGGGCGGAGATCGGGAGGGTACTAGGAAGGATGCATTGAATTTTTGTAATTTTATACAAATGGCATTGTCCCGCTCCCTGTTTGGTATGCTCGCTGAAAGGTAGTTGCCCCTAAATGCTGTTCGGCAGTCCCCAGATTTACTACATGGGATGAGGCAAAGTAGTTTGTCCTTCCTCTCTTGCCACCTCTCTGGAATCTCGGACCACTTGGCAAGAAACCTGAATCACAATACACCACTCGCATTTCTCGTTTCAAAACCAAAATTTGACATCAAAAAAGGAATGGAGATATATGTATTCAGATCGACACAAGAACTACTAGGCCTAGGCCGATTTCAACATTGCTCATTCGCCATGTCTCTTCAATACGACAATCGTCCAGTCAGGTGATATGTTGTTCGATTTAGAGAACCTATATTTTGTGTCAGATTTATCAGTGTTAACCTATAAAATACTTTCATAACCTTTGCTTGTGTAGATGTAAGTAGATTCTTGTCACTACCGAAATTTGCTTGGTCACTGCAGTCTGCATCTTGAACCATCGATGGTTCATATCACCATTCCTTTGGACCATGATCTGAGTAGAGTGCAGACCAAAGGCAAAGGGCCGTATTCATAAAGGGTGATCATCACGCAACTAAGACTCAGAGGCGTGTAACTTCAGTAATGCACACTCTTCCACCATGCATTTGACGAAGTTACAACCGTCTAAGTCTTAAACACCTTTTTGAAGTTGGCCCAAAGTGACTGTAGGCTACGATATTTCAAGATGTGCAGTCTGTGTAAGTGATCCTCATTCACACTGTTTTTCTCGTAGGGCTGGTTCCTGCTGACATTCTTATCTAAAGGTATTTGATATAAGAACTTTCCCCTCCATCTCGGAAGTTATTTTTCATAGATTACAGCAGAATTCTTTTATTATATTTCTGATTACGGTAATGTTGTTGGGTCCCATTTCAATTCCCACCATGTGTCAAAATAATTTGGATAAACAAGAGTCCTGTGAAAGATGAAGGTTTTGTACTGTGTTTGATTTTCCAATCCGGGAAAAAGGCTTGAATTACTGTTATCATAGGTCATTTCTCCATCTATTATAAAGGGTTAATTTATCTGCCATGTTGATTTCATATTGTCACAATGCTCTCCTATTGTAAATTTTTTTATCATTATCATTGATTCCGTTATATAAATGCACCATTGCTATTTGCTGCAGATATAATGCACTGAGATAAGTATGTGCTATTTTTGGTCTGTGTTTCATCGTAGTTGATTAACCATGTTCCGTCCAGTTAACATTTGTGTAGTGAAGTATCAGGCTAGCCATGCTATACATTAGACTCATGAGCAGACTTGCCAGTCAGCCACTTGTCTTGTTGGGTTGTGGTTTTGAGTAGGATAGGTGGTGTCAGGTATGCTACGGTACCTATTACCACATTGATGCATTTTGTGTGATTCATGTACGATGCAGATGAGTATGTATATTCTAACCCATTTACCAAGTTCGAAGTGTTGGGGATTATTTTGCCATTGAGAAATCCATCTTGCAAACCTCATGTGAAGGCATATTCTTGAAGATGACCCTACGCAGCTTTGGTTTAGATCCCTTGTCCGTGATTTTACACACTACCTACCGTCCAGATATTCATTGCAACCAAAACGTCCAAGTGATATCCTTGTAAAAAATGTTAAATTCTCTGCAGCTTGTTGAATGCTTTTATACAGGTAGATCAACAATTCTTGTACAGTGTAGATACTATTAAAGCTACGTATCAGTATACTGGTATTTATTTTATGTACATGTACCTACCGTACTTCTTTCAAGTAGATTTACCAAAACTTTTGTAGAATACCCGGTAGTTTTGTATTTTGTGTATAGAATTTTATATAATGAACTATTTTCATATATCTTGTATTGTCAAGTTGACCATTGTCCATGTTTTGTATCCTGTACATCACTCCAGGAGTTCATGTGAGTGCAAATTCAATTGGTGATTGTTTTATCTGTAAGGTACTTAATACTTACTAGAAATCTTTTTAATTGGTACCTTACTTCATTTCATTCATGATTCCTGTTATGAAAATACATGTATTTGGTTTTGCCACTTTTAATTGCAAATGTATTTCTCACTAATTATTTATTGTTAGGCCTAGGATAATCTGTCGGGATTATCATGATTAGAAATAGAGATTATAATGTAGTACTTGGACTCATTTTCTTCATTTCTCTGTCTTTTTCCCACCTGCCCGTCCAGTCTTCCACATTTTGATGTAGAGCTTCAGAAACAAAGCAGAATTCATGTATATGTACCCCCATTGCCAAGGTGTACCTGCACTTGACTACTGGAAGGCTGGATATGGTGCAGTATTTGGGCTTTGTTTTCATTGTAACTTTTTGAAGGGGACCAGTTTATGTATTAAAGTCAGATCCTTGACAGGTCCAATAATGTGTGTCTGAAAGTTGCAGGAAAGCGAACAATTAATAGGGAGGTTTCGTAAGCGCCCGGTTAGGCCATACGACGACGTTTATCTATTGTTTGGGTATACCCACACAATAGATAAACGTCGTCGTAGGGCCTAACCGGGCGCTTGCGAAACCTCCCTAATGTCAGGGTTTTCGTGACTACCAATGCCTCCCTTCCCTACTACTGGAGGGAAAATACATGTACATTAAATTCTGTAGATTGACACAATGAAAAACTATTTTTACTCCGGTTTATACTGGAGGATGTCCTATTGGAACCACAATTTGTAGCTGTAGATAAAGAATAAAGATTTTTGAATAAGAAATACCGGTACTTGAAGTCTTAATTTTTAGAGAATGATCCATTCACAATGCATAATAACAGAAAAATCTCCAAGTTCACCAACTCAACTGTGAATACAATAATGTAACCAGCAACTTTTGTAGTACACACAGCCTGTGTGTTTTGACACCATGGGCCTGGGAGGAGGAAAACACCTGGTGTAGTGGTTTGGGTCTTAGACTAGCGGTCAGAGGGTCCTGGGTTCGAATCCCACTGGGCGTGAGACTTTGGGCAAGTCTCTTTGCCTCACTGGCCTCTCTCCACCCAGGTGGATAAATGGGTACCAGTCGGAAATGCTCGACTCTAGCGCTGAATGGGCAGCTCATCGGAGTTCTACTGAAAGGTTTCAGGACAGCCTGGGGTTGAAGTGTAAAGTCGGATGAGAACCTCTACCGTAGTTGACATCAGACTATAAACCCAAACTTTAACTTTAACTTAAAGTGAACTGCAGGTGTTGGGTTGTGCTTCCAGGTGTCTAATTGGTGTCTGGCAGTCTGCAGGACTATGGTTGTGTCCGGTTTTGCCTCCATCAGCAGGCGTGTAATAGTATCTGCAGTTGTGTCTGAGTCTGCAGCTCTCAGGTTGTGTCCTGAATCCTGGATGCCCAATAGATTGTAACAAGCTTTAAACGTCAGCTTCAAAGAGGGAATAAACATCTTTTCAAAAGCACCTTTATTTCATCAATCTCAGATAAATCACTTCACATTTTAGTGTACATAGACCCACAAAAACACAATATGTAAATTCCTGTATACATGTACATGTAAAAGTTGGCTACAATCTGAATAAAAGGTCTGGTACAATTTGAAACAAATCTGGTAAGATTCAAGGAAAAGACCAGATATAATCTGAAGTGAATAAGAAGAGGCAAGCAAGATACATGTGACCATCTGGTACAGGCGCGGATCCAAGGGGGGGCACACCCGCCGCACGCCCCCCCCCTTCAGCCAAAAAATCTTTAAAATTGACCGTGAAATTCTGAAATTTGGAGCAAACCATTGAAATTCACCGCAGATTTCAGTGTTTCTAGCACGGTGCGCCCCCTCCTTTCTGAAATCCTGGATCCGTCCCTGTGGTATTGCCTGTATTAACAGACTGGAATGATTCTGGAATAATAGATTTTTCACTAGCAACAACTTACTACATTCACTTACATGTGTATGTGCACGTAACTACATCTTTAAAACACTACGGTACATAAAAGTGAACAATACAAATCTTAGTACAACCTGTGCCATTTATCACAGATACTTTGTCATGATCCCAGTGGTGATAGAAATTTTCAGCAAATTCCAAAAATGTTCACCAACAACAAGCTAACCTTTTGCAAGTCAGGGTCAGATCTAGGGGGGCATGGCGGGGCATACGCCCCCTATTTTTGGCAGAGCAATAGGTTGTTTTTTTTAAATTCGAGTATTTTGCTCTCAGATGCCAGGAAAATGCATCTAAAAGCACTTAAATTGAATTTTTCTGGGGGAGGGCTTCGCGCTCTCAGTGCTCACCACCTCCGTCGAGCTATGCCCCCCTTTCTGTCAACCCTGGATCCGACCCTGCAAGTTATTACACTGAACATGAACTTTCTAATGAAAATCACACACACAAGAGCTGTGTCAAATCATGGTAGCACATTACCCTGCACAGGGATCTCAACCTGGCTTGATACTACAACAATAAGTGCAAACTGGACAAAATGGGCTGTGCCCACAAAACTGAACATCTAATAGTAATATGATTAATTAACAACATGACATAAGTATATACTGCCCAAATACAAACAGGCCTACTGGGATACTATAGCAGTTGAGAAACAATGTGATTTAAGGTGCTCCTCCACACGAGAATTTTCCCAATGAAGTTTCCTTCCAGCTGATATAATGCCTTGAGGAGTGAGGAAAATGACTGCCCATCGTTTTCTATGACTGAGCTTCTCCGACAGAACCAACACACATGAGAAAACTCTCATACAGAGAAGCGCTTTCAGTCAGAAGAAATATAAGAATATGGTCGCGATGACACAAGTATGATTAGATTGGCCAGTACAACTGATCTCATTGAACCCTCATAATCTCTGTGATGTCCATTATGATTCACTGGCTGTTGATGTCTGATATCTGTATTCACCTTCCTCATTCGCAAGCACCTGAAAATAGAAACAACAAGGCCCATTTCAACAGCAGGTGCATGTCTCACAAGCTACCATACCTGTGTTTCTTCTTGCTCTCCGACCATTTCACGGGACAGACGTGTTAATTTTCTTCATCCAGCTTTGTCAAAACACCTTCGGTGACTACTGTTCTGATACAGTTCAAAAGGCAGGGTATGTTCCTTCATTACCTCTGAAATGCACACCAGTTTAACCCGTAAACTGTGTAATTTTTTTAGTTCTAATTTTTCTTTCTTAAAAAAAGTTTGCCCCCAAAAAAGACGTGATATTAATAACATCCTACGCACTGCGAAGCGCCATTTCCTTGCAAGGCGTACTATTGCATCCTACACAAGCTACGATCCTCGGGTGTTTTCGGGGACTCCCGGATTTCGTAATGATGTCATATGACGTCCTACCCAGTTAACATGTTAAAACTCTACCACCAGGGCCATGTTTCAGGGGTGCACAAGACAGAGCTTGAGGTTGGTAAAACACAGGCAAGTTTTGAGTTACCATAATCAAACAAAGAAGGGAAGGGTGGGCCAGGCAATCCCAACACTGACCAGTTTACTTGTACATGTACTTGTCACCAATGGAGTAAACTGGCCGAGCTGGTATGTATTCCGAGATGTGCAAAGCAAAAAAGGTGTTTCATTTCCAACAAGAGATGACAAGGACAAAGGGTATTGGGAAATAAGGAACAACAAAGGTGACAGAGGCTGATGTTACCATTGTGCCACTCTGACAGCCCCTTTGTCCGCAAAGGTTTAATCATCAGATAAACCTGAGACACTGGCTGATTCCAAGGACTTGTCACTATTTAGTATCTAAAGAAGAAGAGTCAAGAAGACTTCCTGAGACTAAAGACGTTGTGAAGTTTTTAAAATGATAGCAGTGACACCAACAGACTTGAAAACATGCAAGATATAGGATATACTACAGTCCTCCCTCGCTCTCACGAACCTCGATTTTACGAACTGCTGGATACTACGAACCCAATGCTTGGCTCCCAAAATTCCAGCCCCAACGGACAAATCCTCGCTATTACGAAGTCCTCGTTAGTACTAACTTAACCCTTGGACCCCGAAGGGTTCGTAATAGCGAGGGAGCACTGTATATCCTATAGAAATGTGAAGAAGACCAATATGAATCATTGATGCAATAGACAAATCCCAAGTTTGCATTTCTGGGCACATCTAGGTTTCTAACATACTCTGCCTCGTCTTTGAAAGTTCTCCAATGTGTTGAAGTCAGCATTTCTGTGAGCACAATAACTGGACGAGCACTTACCTTGTAAGCATCCTCCCCAGCCACATTTAAGTACTTCTTTTCACGATAGTAATTTCTCTTCTTCAAACAATAGAGTACGAACAGATCACACAACACAGTCGCCTGAAAGATGATCAAAGAATGTTTTAAGTAATTTCCATATTAAATATGAGAGTCCTTGAGATTACTTTAGGTCTGAACCTAATGTTAGGTGGAGGGTGCACTGACATTTGTGACCCACTCCAGCAAAAGTAGGCACTTGTCGCAATCGAGGAAAGGGTTAACGACTTACAACACAATAGCTGAAATGTACGTCTCTGGACAGCAGTGATAATAGCAGAGTGAACTGATCACCAATGATGATCAATTGCGACAAGCACCTTGAGCGGGTCACATTCATTTGACAGAACTGGCAAATTATCACCCATGGTGGTGGCTCAGTGTTCCTGAGATAAGCTCTGAGGTCAACAACAGACACACAGGTGTGGAGTAACTCACCAGAGCCAGCAATCCCAAGCCACTGCCAATGTTCAATGCGAGTGGAACAAAGTTGAATTTGCCTGCTTTCCCTTTCACCAGTATGATGAACCGAATGCCGTATGCTTTGACCAGTCTCCTCTTCTGGACGTCCGCTTCTTCATAAAAGTCGGCATACCTATTATGGGGCAAAACATAAATTTTACACAATATTTGTATTGACAAATCCCAAATTAACGAATTTGAAAACAACAGGCTTCCTTTTGGAAGCATGAACTACCGGTACTTGAATGGCATTTTTAGAAAGGTTTCGAAGAACTAATCCAACTTTTTGATTACTCTTCCCAGATTTATTTAACACGACATTTCTACCAGTGTTCCCTGGTCGTTGTCAAGTGTACAACTGAGATTCAGTTGCACACTTGACCTAGTTATGTTTTGGAAGCATGCCGTGCACTCCATTTCACACCATGGCATTGTTGCAATTGCAATCGCATGCAATCATCCACACATGAGGATAATCATCGCGGTGTCACTCACCGGAAATTCCATCCTTTGGCAATGGCAGCATGTTCATCGTCTAATCGCAGAAACTGATATGAGGGCTTGCATTCTTCCTTCCCGTGGTCAAGGTTACAGTTCCAGGTGATAATAATCCCCATAACACCACCCTGGGAATCAAATGATGTAAAATTCACTGAGTACCCTATACTGTAGATGACATGCTAGTTTGTCAAATGTGTGGCGGTCTAGGAAAACCCAGCAGATGTCACTGAATGATCAACAAGGGCTGTCAGATTGCCTGTGCATTGATCTACTACTGTTTACCTGTTACGTAGTACATTTCAACTATTGAAATGTGCCGGTTCACCAAGGCTATTAACACTTTCCTCAATGCGACATCCGCCGGGATTTCCTAGACCACCACACAAATACATAAGAACTACCGGTACCAGCACACAGACAGTGGACATTTTGAGATTATAAAGGCCACGCTTATTTTATTTGTTGGATTAGGGATTTTTACCTCAGAATGCAAGTATGGTAGGGAGAAGAAAAAAAGGTCTTCCTTGTTATTTCTTTTATTATGTATCTCAACAGGCACCTGGTTAGGTCTTTTGCTGCCTGCTTCACCGTCACTTGAAAGTATAAATCTTCCCCGTCAGGCATCTTGGCTGTTCACATTCCTGCACAAGGCATGCTGGGAGCGATGGGATGAGGCGCGTGTGGTAAAACACCAGAAGGTTTTTAGCGACTATGCGGAATTGCATAGTTTTTCAACTGGATTTTACGATTGGCGTGGAAAAAAAAGAATGCTGAAAATGGTAGGGCGGGAATTTTTTTTTTCACTTTCTGATTTTTTTAGGGTTGGCGGGTCCATAATCCAACAAATAAAATAAGTGTGGCCTAAATGCACTGTTAGTGCAGTGATTCCTGAAACACACAGGGTTCCTGGATTTACATTACTTAATGGATGGGACTGACCAGCGTGATGCCCCAGGATCATTGAGCACAGTTAAATGTATACCAAACAATTCAATTACCTTGATAGCCATCACATTGATATCCTCATGGGCAATTT
>NMRB01004399.1:21130-38298 GCA_002633025.1 Notospermus geniculatus
AGGGGGGGGGGGGTCAAAATGATATTCCTTCAGTTATATCTGTCAAAGTAGAGCAGGTGGCACCCAACTATAAATGATGATTATCAGATTAGAATTGTAGTACGGAAGTGTTGAACATTTCTGGCATTTTCCTCAACATCAGCAAGACAGCAGCCGAAATCCTTCCACTCTCAGCAGGGGCCACATATCCAGGGAATTTTTTTTTAAAACTGAATCCAGCAAACTTACCTTTTGACCTGAAACTTTGGAAACTGGATGCTGTTCTTGATCAAGACAGTGAAATCTTTGGGGTTGATAAGCGGTTTCTTTGGTCTGGAAAAAGAATCTTCACAGGACATTTGTGGACTACAGGTAACTGCCCCAACATTGACACACCAGGACATAGTTTTATGTCAATAACTGCTGAATGTCCCTAATCAGGAAGCTGGCCAGGCCAACATAAGCAAGTAATGTTAAAAATCTACAATTTTTTCATAGCCAACGGTCTTTTCTCACTTACGAGGGAAGAGTGTCATTTTCCACTGGACACCAGGCGTATATCTGACAGACTTTTCGTATTGGCACCAAGGTCGAGTTCACACATTCACCAGTCCGAACACCTGTAAGATACATTTCATCGATGAATTTAAATTGATCAGATATCACTCAAGTATGTTTAAATCAGATGATTACACAATCTTGAATACTTTCCACACCGAGGACAATGAAGGTATTCAGAATTCTCGCATGCTGCAGAAGAATATTATATCTGCTCACAGTGTCGCCCCATTTTCCCTTCCCAATTCACCCTCCAATGTTCACGGTCATGATTAGCTATAGACTTTCTATTAGGAGCTGAATTGGGAAAGGGATAAGTGGAAATAAACTATTGCTCACCATTGCCGTTTATCACAGGGGTCATTGGAGGGCAGTCAGCATTTGAACTACATCTTCCGTCTTCAATGGCAGGATCCTGAGAAGAAAACAAACAGAAAATATATGAAACTGTTGGTACACCGTTGTGATTGCAAGGGCATCAGTTACGAAACTTAGGCTGTCGGTTCAAATTAATTCAAACATCTAGGGCCAAATTCACGAAGGGTGTTTAGCTTAATCAGGGTTTAAATTCATAGTTATTCAGGTTAAAGGCCTAGAAAATCACCCGCAGTTAACTTTCCTGTGTCTAACTCCAGGAGGACAAAAGAAAAGAGTTGAATGACTCTAAACAAGGCCTCTTGAGCATTCAAATTTTCTTTTGTCTTCCTGGAGTTAGACACAGGAAAGTTGGGTGATTATCTGCGGATAAACACTGCCAACAGCAAAACAATGCTTTTCTAGGCCTTTAACCTGAATAACTATGAATTTAAACGCTGATTAAGCTAAACACCTTTCGTGAATCGGCCTCCCAGTCTTCATACAGATATGGAGCTGAGAGCCAAGTGCCAAATATGGCATTACTTGCCCCATAGATAATACTGGGCAAATATGTGTAGAGCAGGAGGAAACCAGACTGCCAAGAGAAAGCCTGTGCTGTCAAAGAGTGCTGTCATCACATGAAGAATGGGTTTGAATCTGGATCAAACCCAGAACTTAAGTGGTGACCAGCAATGATGTTTCAACTGCACCACTCTGACAACCAGCTTTCACAAATTAGAGAGTTGGGACCTCTGGATCTGGCAACCTTTGTTCTTCTAAATCATGTGGCATACTTTTTGACTCAATGAATCAAATATAGGTCATCTATTGCTAATATTTATCACTACTAAGTCCAAGTGTTATATTTGATTCACAGCATGAGACCTGTCAAATACAACCTGACCTGACAGATACTGTGTTGTTCCCTTACAACTTGACATTTGATACACAAGTCATTGACCTCCTAATCAATGGGTCATATGAATAAAGACTAGCAAATGCTTTTACTTCATATTTGTACAGCATTGCTTAGTGCATTTGTATTGCAAAATTCAAGTAAAAGCATTTGCTAGTCTTTATTCATATGACCCAATATCTCTGTCGTGTCTGTGTTAAAAGGAAGTAGATGTACATTTCTCTACTTCCCTGTTAGTGTTATAGAATCACATACATTTCTGTGTGAAACAACCCCTGAAATTTCCACTCACCTCGGGACACTTTCCCTGTGTTTGATTATTTGTAATAATAACATTTGTCGTGACAAAAAAAGCATTATTTTCCTGAAATAAAAAAAATAAGGGCTGTGTTAGGCAACGAAAAATCACCACGCTAAATAACACTTAACCTGCAGTTGTACCGGTAGTAATCACCTCTTGACTTTAATCCAAACAGGCAAAAGTAAACATAAGTTAATGCAGGAGGAAACAGAAGTCCCAGAGGAATGTGCATCTCCTCAATACTCATAACCTGTTCTCAATCACTTGCCTACATATAACCTAGAATCGCTTCTAAGACATCACTGCATAATTTTCGATCAGTGACGCCTACTCCATCACGTTGAAGTCACATGTTAGTCATACCATTGGCCTTGCGACAGGCCTGTGAATAGGGCCGTAAAGGTGCTATTACAATGAGTTTTGACGAAGGGTCATTGATTTCGTGGGGTATTCAAAAACATGCACATTTATTTTCTGACCCCCTCTCTCAGTTCTCTCTCTATGACGTCATCAGGACGCACATGGTTGATTACAACAAAGCAACATATCTGGGGCGTGAGGGCAGCACACCGAAACCCGGTCCTATACAATGGACACCTTTTGTGGGGGAAATTGATCAGGACCGGGATGTCAGTTTCATTTCAATAGTTTTAACCACTAGTGACACCTATTGAGGCAGTGAGCTAAGGTCCCCATTAAAGCTCAAGGTACCGGTAGACTCAGGCAACATTGTGACCATGGTCAAACCAATCACCAATCTGATGTTTCTAAGTCTAAGTATGTAGCCTACATCTACCAACCAATCTTTACGACATTGAACGAACCAGATTCAACAATCCCGAGGTACATGTACACACTGAATGTGAATTTGGTGTCTCTGGACTTGGACTGTAATATTTCGTGTCGTAGGATGAGATGGATGGATTGACTGACTTTCATATCTCAAAGGAATAATCCACTGACACCGAAGCACATGAGAGCATCCTTACGTTAACGGAGGTCATCAATTCTGTTTGCACTGATGTTGCAGCGCCACATCACAGTTCTTATACATATTGACTGTATCAAACTGTTTCACTATCATTCTATTGACACAACAGTCACGTTATTGCCTTTCTGTATTGCTGGGTCGTGTCAGAGGGGGAATTTACTACCGAGGCCGAAACATTGGCTGATTAATCGTACTAATGGTGAGCTTTGGCAATATCCGGGAAGGGCTTATTTGGCGACATCGGCAACCGGAGGCACAGTAAACGGAATATTCAGTTGAACTCGACTGAACGCATCATCAGTAACTGAGTTGGTGAGTGTACGGGAAATAGTTGAAACTTCAAGGAAATAGGACTGAATTTTTGCAAAATTTCTAGTGAAACAACTAAACATTTTGGATACCAACAAACCAATACATGTTGTGCAGAGCTCGAATGGGATCAGGAGTGACACCACCTGTTGTATAGTAAATTTTGATTTGATCAGATTTCTGCACTCCGTTGATATGAAGAATACCACCATTTATTGAAAAGAGTGCAAATTATACAAAGGATAAATGAAAGCCAGGTGAGTTGATCAGTATTGTGTGGCTTTTATGGTGATTTTTATGTGATAGTTGGATGTAGCTTGGTTACTCTCATGTGTACGAGAGAAGGTATGAGTTACTGGTAACTGTATAATTGTCTATTGGTGTTGTTATGGTGTTGTTGAATGAGTTACATATAGTTTGACGAAGTATTGTAGTGTACGATGATACTCTATATGGATGCCTTCAAACAGGTCTGCCAAATTTCCCCCTAGTGTGTTACAGAAATATATACAAGTATTTTGTATTTCATTTTGCCACCAGGGCCGACAAGTCTGGTCAAGGTTATGAGTGAGGATGGAAATGTTTTAAATCACTCTGTACCATAAGCCGTGGTTACACTACATAAAATCCCCGTGTTTTTTGCGGTCACACCTATGAATTGCCGGGCTTCAAGAAACCCGTGTCTGAAAAACACGGGTTTCTGGAACACGGCAATCTCGCCGTGCTTTTCGAAATCCCCGTGTCTCATTAGTTCTTTAGCACGGCTACAGATGGCGCAGCCATTAAGTGACGTCGTTTTTGCGCCTCCAACAATGTGGGCCAATAGAGAAATGACTGAAGAGTCAGTGCATGCAGCGCAACTGTCGCCGGGCGACTTAACTACAGTGTAGTGGTGTGACCTCTCGCCGGGCTTTTCGCACACACGGGTTTGACACGGGTCTGGAAAAACACGGGTATTTTTATGTAGTGTAACCACGGCTATAGACTTCAACAAAAAAAGAATTAAGTGTTCATTTGTCAAGTTTGTATAGACTGAGTTGGCTTTAATGACAGAGAAGATATCCACCACATGATCAAGCATACTTAGCATTGATTTATTTCATGGGGCTGTTGGCAGTGCCANTGGACGTCCTAAAAAATCTATGGGAATAATGCATGCTCCCGTTCCGTCGGTTCCGCGGAATGTTCATTCCGTTCCGCATTATCGAGTAAGCCATGCCGACGAGGTGTAAGCCTACAATATGTAGATGTGTAGCATGTGTAGGCCTAGGCTACATCCTGATCGATCGTTGCCAGTTTGTCGTCACAGACGCAGCATTCGAACACCGCCATCTTACGTCAACATAAAAAACCAGTTAAATTTTGTGGTGTGGTCATGAATTCACTTTCAGTGAATTCTCAGTTCTGGTGTTTGTTATTGCGTTTACATGCTTTTTTGTTCTTTTGATCATTAAAGTCCTACTTGCACCACAAAAATAAATTCTCGCTCTTTTTGAGCTTTGTACAGCATTCAGACATAACTACATTTTGCTGTTTGTTTCATGAAATTATGTTAAGTAGTAAGCGAGAGATGTCAAGGATTTTGTCAGTCAAAATCATTGGGCTAAAAACCGTACTGTGAACGACTTCAACGATGTAAATATGCTAATTTGTTCGTGACGTATTACTAGGGAAAACTTCATTCGAATTTGACCCACCCAGAGTACGCTGGACGCATGGTTTCTGCACGATAATTGCATTTTGTAGAACTTCCCATCACATTCATTGCTTAATTTGTTCCCTAGGCCGCTCTAATCAGGGAAATGACATGTTCATTATGCAAATTCCCTAGTGTGACATCACTTAATGAGGCAGTCTCGGACCATTCTGATTTTAGCTGGGTCATTCACAAAATCAATCATAACTTTCTTACTGCTTGGAATTTTTTCACGAAATAAAAGCTTTTTCACTGTAATTCTGTGCCCAATAATTACACAAGCTGCAAAAAATGTCCCATGTAAGACTTTAAATGATAGATGACAATGTAGTATTGTGCTGTGCAAAATCAACTGAAACAGCGAATAAACACATTGGCAGTTTAATTGAACCATTGGATATTCTTTAAATGTCAATGCAAGTAGATGCCCCCAGTATTTTTTTCCCATTTTTGTTTACTTCCAAATCACACTCGATTTAAAGGTACAGTGCAGTATTGCCCTTGTGTCAAAAAAGGTATGGTTTGGTCTACAGCGAATTACAGAGATGCTGCGGGGGTGAGGAAGGTGAGCACATCAGGGAAAGAAGTTGAGGGATGTCTCTCTTTATTAAAAGAATAAAACGTTTGGGCGCTCTTTCCATTGCAGAGATATGCGGGTGCAAAGTTGTGCATAAATGCACTACTGATGTACTACGAATGTATTACGGATATAGCAGCAATGGAAAGAGCGCCCAAACTTTTTCTTGTTGTTTTTTAAAGATCAGGTGTCAACCTATAATTTCAGACCAGTTTTGTCATCCAGGACCCCGCAGCATCTGAATTATGAATGCTAACTTTGACCCCTGTGAACGCACATTTTTGCTGTATACGCCCAAACCAGCAAATGGATTGACCTAATATTTTGTGTGCTTTTGTCTCTCACCAAGGGGTAACTTCACACCAAATTTCATTAAAATCCGTCGACCCCGGGTTATCACCTTCTGCATGGTCTATTCGTGCACTGACACTTAATAGTTTTAATGACGTCACGTAATTCTCTGAAGACCTTGGACCCTCCATCATTTCCTGTGGCGCGGATCTCGGCTTTGGCCTTTTCGGGCAGGTCAGACCGTTCGACTTCTTTATAGAATTCTTCCAAAGCTTTCCTGACCTTCTGCTTAGCGTCCTTGTCGTCTACTTCGAATTTACCACGACAGACGCCGCCTATATATTCTTCCGCTGCATCTGTCAGGGATGTGGTGAGACTAATTGGTAACTCCTCCAGTATATCCCCTAGCCCGCGGCCCGCAGCCTTACCTAAAAAGTGTGAAAAGTGAAAGGAGAAAGGAGCGGGCTTCTCATTTGAATAAAAAAAGTATAGAGTCTACTCCATTCCAGATCCTTATTTGGAGCCCGGTTTTCGGCAGATTTTTCCAATCAACGCCTTGATCGAACTTGATATGCCAAACTGTACATCAGCCAATTTGTCTTTTTTGTCCACATGTTTTAGATGTCTTCATTCTTCGCATAAAGCTAAAAACACATACATGTAGATGCGGTTCGTGCTCCGGTGCGGCAACGCAAGGGGTGTTTTTAAAGTCGACTGACCCAGCTGAATGATGGGTCGAGCAGCATTGGGTCAGTCAACTTTAAAAACACCCCTTCCGTTGCCGCACCGGAGCACGAACCGCATGTGTTTTTAGCTTGAGGGTTTCTCAAAACTATTTCATTTCGCCGCCAGTGTTCAGCGCTTTTACTATACATAATAATAATAATAACATGCGTCTTATATAACGCAGTATCCAGCCAATACTGGCCGCTCAAAGCGCTTGAAAGGCCTCACAAAAGAGAAAATGCTTCAACTGGCCCTTGAAGGAATTGAGAGAGGTACAGTTCCTCACAGATGCAGGGAGTTGGTTCCACAACTGAGGGGCTCCAATTGAGAAGGCTCTGCCACCGACTAACATGGAATTGGCCTTAGGAATCGACAGGCGGAGAGCCGATGACGAGCGCAGAGTTCGTGAAGTAGCATGAACAGTGAGTAGTTCTGAGAGATATGGGGGCGCAAGTTGGTGAAGACACTTGTAAGCTAGGAGAATAACTTTGTATTTGATTCGTTGTTTCACAGGAAGCCAGCGTAAAGGCCTAAGTACGGGGGTGATTGACGAGCGTTTCCTAGACTTTGTGATTATACGAGCAGCAGAGTTTTGTGCCTTCTGTAACGGTTGGATAGTGGAATTAGGCAGACCAAGAAGGAGGGCATTACAAAAGTCAAAGCGAGAGATGACAAGAGCCTGGACGTAGGACTTGGTAGCTTTTTCAGACAAGTAGCCTACTTTCTGATTTTGCCGATGTTGTGCAAGTGAAAGTTTGTGGCCCGCACACAGGTGTTAATGTGCTGTTTGAAGTTGAAGTCACGGTCAAAGTCACACCCAAGTCTCTAGCGGAGGTAGATGTGTATACATCTGCAGCGATGATCCGGATGGTAGGAAGATCATGCTGCGAAATCAGACTTGATATTTTGTCCGTCACACTTTTATCTGATGTCATAACTCAGCTCCTTTAACACCTAGAGCAACAGAAACAAGTTCCACCCTTAGGTTTTCATACCCTAGGAATCGAATGGACTGATTACTTTTGATCTGAGATGTTGGGGTCATGGTGATATCGATATCACAAATTTGATATTTTGAGATAACTTGCCATATTGTCAACTGAGCAGCATGAAACAAGTCTTAGTTCATGCCTGTTTATCAAAGCACTGGATTGTGTTAAAATTCTCAGCCTCACGTGTCCGGGTGATTAAAATATCATTAGATTTTGATATATCATACTTGATAATTTGAAATATCTGTGCCTGTGGCAGAGATAGAGGCATGATATCACCCATACTTAGGTTATTGAGGATGCCCATTTCGATTATGCAACGACCTTGATGATCAGAGGTCAAGGTCAAGGTCAAACGTGGTAATTTGAAATATCTGTGCCTGTGGTAGAGGTAGAGGCATGATATCACCCATACTTAGGTTATTGATGATGCCCATTTCGATTATGCAACGATCTCGATGATCAGAGGTCAAGGTCAAGGTCGAACTTGATAATTTGAAATATCTGCCTGTGGTAGAGGTACAGGCAGAGGCATGATGTACCTTTGTTACCTAGTACCTTTATTACCCAGTACCTTTTTACCTAGTACCTCTATTACCTAGTACCTTTTTACCGGTACCTTTTTTATCATACCTTTTTATCTGACCTCTATCAACGTGCCTTGATCTCTATCAATGTATCATTCATGTACCGGTAGAAGTACCTGTACATCGGGAACCATTCGACATTTACAATGTCATCTTGTTTCCAACTAGTTTCTGTCAGCTAATGGCATTTGAATGAGCTTTACTCTTTAACAAGTGTTTTTCAGTCGTATGTTTTGACACAGAGTTGGTTCCTGTGGCATAACGGTGAACTTCCTTGAGAGCCTGCCCTTTGATCCGGTCATCTGCCGTCGCCTTGTCAACATACTTGGCACAAAAATAGCACAATAAACATGAAAGTGAAAAGACAAAATAGGTGGATAGGCCTAAAGGTTGGGTGAGTGACCTGGTTCTTGATCAGGTCATGAATTTTCAGAGTTTTATTTACCAAACGTAGAAAATCATTGGCTGGGTGCAAAACTAAGCTTTGACGAAACTGCAGAATGGCCTAACTAACACTGAAGTCGTATGCAGCAAAGAGTTAAATACCGCAGTGTTTACGATTGGAATTCATTCATAAATCTTGAAGAGCAATCCGATTGGCTTTGGATTGGATAGGAAATGTGCGTTTTTAACAGAAATATGTGCTGATTGGTTGAATTCATAATCAACCCGTGGCTACCATGGCTATCGTACTCTCCGTAGAGAAGCAATGCATTCTGATTCATTGGGTGAGGTCAAAATCCGTGTTAAGATCACACCAACACCTGATCCTAACACTAACACCAAAGGATCACACCAATTTTGACCTCGCTGTACGGTGTTGGTGTTATCTATGGATCAGGTGTGTAGATCAGGTGTCAGTGTTAGGATCAGGTGTTCAGTGTTAATATCCGGTGTCGGTGTCACACGCAGTGTTGATTTTAATTCCAGTTTAGTGTTGAGAATTTAAATGAAATCTATCTGTTTTTCCATTACTGAAAACACTAACCCCCTAGAGATCAAGGTAGACCACAGGTCAAAGTTGGTGTTTGGTGTTAGTGTTAAGGGTGATTTTGCCACCATGTTTGTTGTGCCAGTACAGCAAGTAATTGCAGCAAATTTGGCTGGGAGGCGCGCATTTAATTATAGAAGAAGCCCTGCCGAAAGTTCTGAACCGATTGAAAGACACGTCAGGTTGACTCAACACCAATTTTTCGAACTTTCCACCGAGTACCATGATTGGAGACAGCAGCATGGAGCTACGCCTAGGCCTAATGCTAGGTTCTTCACTTCACAAAAGAGACTAGAAACGTTTTTGCATTATGTCGCTTCCGGGGACTATTTCAGAAAGCTTGGATTGTTGCAAGGTTTCGCCAAAAGTTCTGCCATTCTCCCCACCAGGGAAGTGGCCGACTTTTTATATGAATCTTCTCCCCAGTTTATTTCGTTCCCAACTCCTGAGGAGATGCAAGAACTGTCTGTACCATTAAGACTTGTTAATGGTGAAATGAATCGAGTGGTTCTATTTATTGATGGAGCAATTATCCGCATCCAAAGGCCTGATCATGCAGGCGATGCTTATTTCTGTGGACGACATGGCAAGTCCTGCGATTCGCTAAATGTCCAATATGTTGTGGACAAAAATGGGCGTGTTCGACATGTCATCAGTGGTTTGCCTGGCTCAACCCATGATAAAACTGCTGCTGAATGGTGTGAGGAATTTATGACTTTCCTTGATACCTTGCCTGATGATGTGGCTGTCCTTGGTGACCCAGCATATCGCAACTTGCACCCAAGGGTAAAAACCCGATTTATCGGCCATAACTTGCCAGCGGATCAGTTACAATTCAATATGGAGTGCAGCAGAATCCGTCAAATTGTGGAGAGGAGCATCGGGGCCACAGAATTGAAGTGGAGAATAGATCAGTTAAAAGAAAATCGTATCGCCGCCAAATATGGACCACTCTTTGCAGCAAAATGTACCGTTGCAATCTGTGTGCTGCACAACAGATTTACCAACTATCTTTGATCATCATGTGGATGACAAAATGTGGACTTCGACGAGATCGTTCACAAACCATCAGTAATGAAGATTCATGTTAGTGCAGAAATTTTAGTATTTTAGTATCACCCCCTATGCTGACGAGAGTGACACTTCCCATTTGTGGTCAGAGTTAGCATGGTTAGATGATGCATGTGAATGACCTCCGGCCCAAAGTTTGCGAAAATGTACAAATGTAACTATGAAGGCAGATATGAAAACAGCAATAAAGTCTGTATTCTTAACAATTTTGAACAAAAATAATGACCAGTTAAATCCTTTAGCCCTGTCTACACATGAACTGCAGTCAAAAATTTGTAGAAAAATCTCTAAGTTAAAGTTACATGTACTGTAACTAAAACATTTGAAAACAGACAGTAACTCACACCCTTGATAACAGAGACAATCCTGAGTTACAGCAACTATAAAATATTTGAAAGCAGACAGCAACATACGCCCTTGGTAACAGGGACAATCCTGAGTTAAGTAACTACGAACATTTGAAAGTAGACAGTAACAAACGCCCTTGGTAACTGGGACAATCCTGAGTTAAGTAACTACGAACATTTGAAAGTAGACAGTAACAAACGCCCTTGGTAGGCTAACTGGGACAATCCTGAGTTACAGTAACTATGAACATTTGAAAGACATTTTAATACACAGATCAACCCAGTGGTGGACAAACATCGAACGGGTCAGTAACATTAAGGCAACAAACTAGGCCTACAACTGCCAACTGTGGCAATCATTTATGGCAAGCCATTTGTCCAGTAATTCCCGAAACTAAGTTTAATTACAGTGGAACCTCTCTATTAAGGACACCTTTGGGACTGACAAATGCTGTCCTTAATTGAGAGGTGTCCTGATTACAGAGGTTGAAATGAATAGAAATGGCCAGTTTGGGACTGAACATTGGTGTCCTGATTAGAGAGGTGTCTTCCTGGCAGAGGTGTCCAAGTTCAGTTTTTTTACAGTTTGAGCAAAGTCTAGATTTCTGTGTCTTGGACCAACAGTTCTGGCCAGGTTGAAATAAGTTTCAAGAGCAAAACCCAAGTTATGAGAGCAAAAACTTAAGTTTTTTGCTAGAAACTAAGTTTCCGGAGGAAGAAGTTAGTTTTGCAATAAATGAACACACAGCTTGGAAATGACAACTCTCACTCAGTGAAACTGAACACAGTTTGTGTTGCATCCAGGTTGTTGACTGCATAATAACCTGCTCGGAGAAGTGCGAGGTCTCCAGCAATGGATGCCAAATGCTTATTCTGCTCTTTCATGAGTGCAAGGTGCTCTTTTTGAAGTGAGGTGGAGTCGTTTAGAAAGTCAGGTGTAGTTTTCTGTTTCTTTGCTGTTGGAGCTCCTTCAGCAGCAGGCATCTTGGAATTCTGGGTTCTCTTTTGAGGGGTTGAACAGATCATCGTATCAATACCGTTGTTGTCATCCAACTGTTGAGGAAAGACTGAGCTGTTGTCAATATCCTGACAACCGGTGCTTTCGTCATCCCTAAAAAGCGACCAACTTGGGGTGGCCCTTACTTGGCCCGGATTTATCGTTTTGTTTGGCGTGACGATAACTTGTGGCCTCACACTTCCGCCAAGAGGATAGTAGACAGAGTAGTACTCTTGGAATGTTTTGAACAGTGACACCGATCGCCTCAAAGTAGGCTCTGGCTGAAAGTCATCTGTGCCTTCCCCAGAGGTCTTCTGCTTTTTTACAACGTCCCTGTAATCTCTCCCGAGATTTTTAAGCAAATTTTCCACTGCGGTTCCATCAACATCAAACTGTTCTCCTACAATTCTGTAAATGCTGGCCCCTTTTCCTTGCTTCTTCAGACGCAGATACTGAGCATACTTTTCAATCAAGACCCTCAGAACTCTTTCTATAACATCAGTTGACCACGCTTTTCTACCAGCAGGAGTTCTGAAAATATATACATAAAATATAAATGAGCATTAGTTTTCTAATAAAAGTAGCATGGACTGGGGGTAAACAACACTTGATACAAGCTAGCTATGGGGCCTAGTCCAGAGACCGTGTCAGTACCGGTATGTTTTGCAAACTTCAGTCTCTGGCTATAGTCCGTTATAAAAAACCATGTTTCTAAGTCAGTGTTGACATGTTGTGCACGTAGGCCTACGAGCCTAGGCCTACTAGGCTTAGCCTACAAGCCTAGGCCGACCTCAGCCTGCCCTGGGGGCTGGGGCCAACGGACAGGCAGGCAGGCAGGCAGTAGACTAGGCCTTGGCCTTTGCCTACAGCTGAGTGAGGCCTAGTGTGTTATGCTGTTTGGGGAGAGTGTTAAGATGTTGTGGCTTGTGCATATCTATACCGTAGCCTACTGGCACCGGTAGAGCCTAGGCCGAGGCTGGGGGGGGGGGGCAAGGCCAAAAATCATGAAATACCGGTAGCCTGACTGTTGACCTCAGCCTAGCCAGTGGACCTATATCACGGCGATACCGGTACCGGCCGGGGGTACCGGTAATCATCGGTCCTGCTGTCATTGTTTTGATGCATGCATATAGGCGTAGCCTACGTACCGGTACATGATGTATGCCACATGTAGGCCTACATGTAGGTAGGCCTACATGATGTAGGCCTACGGTAGGCCTGCATAGGCGTAGGGGCCTAGGTCTATGTACATATAGGCCTCAGTGCAGTGGATAGGCCTAGGCCTACATGAATGCTACACGGTGTAGGCCTATAGGCCTAGGGCTAGGCCTAGTAGAAGTAGGCCTAGGCCTCGGCTGTTTGATTGGCCCGGGTCTGGGGCCTAGCCCGTCATCTGTTGTGTTATCAGCAAGAAGACACATTTTTCATAGAACTGAATAGGCCTAGGCCTAGGCCTAATTCAGAAAGGAAAGGTGTTGTTGGCTACAAAGTGAAAGTCATGTCATTTTATTCACAATATGCTGAACTCACCTAGCCAAGTTCTCCATGTTGCATGCAGTTGGGGCCTCTGGTGGCAGTTTCAAGCAGTAAAGATGTCGAATATACTATCTTAGATGAAAATTTGCCTAAAAATACATAATTTTTGAGTATCACACCGGTAGATCTTGACCAGTCCTGCACCACCAGATGTTTCGTAGTGTTACCATGGTATTAAACACCTGGTGTAACACCCAGTGTTACACCAGGTGTTACAGTGTTACACCAGGTGTTACACTGTACGTAGTGTTTATATGGAGAAATAGGGTGTTACACCAAACACTGACACCAAACACCACCTTCAACACGGATTTTGACCTCACCCAATAGCACAAAATTGACACACAAAATGATAATAAGCAAAAAGTCAATCTGCAGAATTCACAAATTTTCGACCCCAACTGGGGTCTATTGCAGTATCTCCACTTAACCGTATTTTAGAATGCTCCTCAAGGTTATTGTTCTCAAAAACTTTTTTTATATATATTATATCAAGAATATATAAGTACCAAGAATGTACAACTCAAAATATGTGCCAAAAGTGAGTTTAGTAATTTGCCTCTGGTGACCCTGTAACTGGAGGGATCTTAAATTGTGAAGGATTATTGTGTAGAGAAGATCATTACGAACAAAATGACACCTCCCGCAGTTATATGCACTCAGAAATAACCGAGCTACAGAGTAGTTTTGAATGGACCATATTTTCGACAAATTGATATTGTACTTGATCTCTGGGTCGGGCACTCTGACCTAAACAACAAATCCATGGTTTCACCAAAATCAAAAAAAATTTGTATGCCAGTAATATGCATGTAACTTTACATAAGAATATTGACGTTATTCTAAATAATATAGTTCAGTCAACAACCCTTAAATCTAAACATTGGTTATTTAATTAGAAGGCCTATAATTACCGTACGCCCTCTATTATCAGAAAAAGTAACCTAATGCCCACCCTTTTGATTGATTACTGAGTTGTACATTCTTGGTACTTATATATTCTTGATTATATTTATTCACATCAAAGGAATTGGCACTGACCAACAGCAGGCTAATAGCCTATACAAGGGTCTGTGCCATACACAGTTTTATAACTGTGCACCCCGCAAGCGTTTTATAACTGTGCACCCCTCAAAAACTTTATTAACATTAAGAAAAGACGAATTTTCCTTGCAATAATTTAATGCGTGTATCTCTACAGCAAACAGGTTATTTTCATGCTAGTCAGACTTCGAAAGTAGTAGTCGGTCGACGAAAGCATTTCTCTCACTTAGTGCCTAAAGGTAAAGAAACAAAATTCAGTCAGCACATTAGGGGGTCAGTGTGGCTGAAAGGGTAAATGTCGTCCTGGGTATATAAAGATTACCCAGAGTAAACGGAACCAGCATTCGAGAATTTGGCGTTGGCAATGCTATGCCTTTATTGGTGAAGATATAGCCTAAATCAATTTGGCCTAATGTTTGGAGGACGTGAGAATATTAAAGTCAGAAACAATGATGTGTAACAACTATTTGCATCGGGTTTTTCAACGGCGATGATGAAAAACCCGATGCGAACCAACCGACGCGACGAAGTTTTGACGAACGTCCGGCCTAGTTGACGTCTCACTGGGCTTGGTGACGCCGCCCTGCCTTGATGACGCCACGCAGGAGAACTGCACTGAAGCACGACGGGAGGAAGCCTGATTATGACGTCATAATCATGCACAACGTTACTATGGTGTGCTTGGCGACATCAGGGCGAATACATCTACTACATTAATTCAACCATATATTCATTCCACCAGTTGAAAGTGCTAAAAATTACACCGTATGTGAGATATTGCACACTGAAGTTAGACACGGCTGCCAGAACTATATAACGAAACGATGACGGTGTTCCACATCTGCTGTCTGCGTGCTGCGCATTGGCGCCGCTACGCGGCGTTCCGGGAACGTTGCGTCCAGGATCTCAATCTTCACTAAAACAATACCCTGGGTGTAGTTTCGGTAGCCGAACATCACCCAGTTTCCGCAATCTGTGCCTAGGAACGAGTCCTGTTTAGAAATCCCGTGGAATCTCGCGGTCTCGCGCCGCGGTACTTGTTGAGTGTAGCTGTTCATGACATTCTTCAGGCAGTCACGTGACCACGGGCGAGGCAACCTCGAATCCAGGTGTCATACTACGATGCTGGGTGATGTTAAGCTACCGAAAATACACCCAGGGTATTGTTTTGGTGAAGATTGAGATCCTGGGTAATCTTTGTACATACCCAGGACGACATTTACCCTTTCAGCGTCACTGTGCCATCTTTGTAGGAAGCAGTCCCAAAGGGCATCAGAACATCAGACCATCCGAACTGCCCTGTGGAACATTCTACTCTGAAAATGGCATGCACACTAACCGAAAATTGGAAGCTTAGAGTAGGCTACATTATATGCAGATAATCCTGGTAAATTCATGACATCATCAAACCATTTCATTTACTTCAACACCCGTACTTACCTACCACGGCAAGGTACTGGAAAATATCGAAGACAATTTTCATTAGGCCTAAAAAAAATGTCTTGTTTCGGGTCAGGCCAGTTTGAAAAATTAGGGTCGGTCGGTCGGAATAAAATTTTATTTTTTAAAACATTTTTCCCCTTGTTTCGGGTCAGGCCGGTTTGAAAAATAAGGGTCGGTCGGTCGGAATGAAATTTTATTTTTTTTTAAAAATTTTTCCCTTTAAAGTTTGCTTGAAAAACTGTGTGTAAAATAGGAAAATTGAATTAAATGTATTTTCTATCCGCAATTGTCTGTAAATCTCCTTGTTAAATGCTTCTGTTTGCACCTTCACTGGTTGTGGTGTTATTTATTTTGGTCCTGCTTGCTTTAAGTGTACATTTTAACCATAGCTTGCACAAGTAGATGCTTCTTCCTGCAGTGTCTTGTCCTTCGCACGGTTGGATGTTGCAGTCTTGCTCCCTTGGATGTAACCAAGAAGATTCGAGACAATCAAACCTCAATGCCATGGGACAACACTCCTCAAGTCTGGTGAAATCGAAATAGACTTAATCAGTGTTGTCTCATAGTTTGAGGGGGCCTCTCCTTGCAATGGCAGTGAATCCATCCTGCACGTCTTTTCCTGTCCTTTGCATGGTTGGATGTTGTAAAGAAGATTCAAGATCAAGCTCCCTTGGACAGTTGGATGCGACCAAGAAAACCTCAATGCCATGGGACAACACTCCTAAGTCTTTGAAATCAAACCTGGCTTAATCAGTGTTGTCTCATAGTTTGTGAGGCATCTCCTTGCAATGGTAGTGGATATATCCTGCATGCCTTTTGCTGTCTTTAGACTGGTCCCGTGACAAGAAGACCAACACTGTGACACCCATAGGAACAGACCATAGCATACACAGTAAAGCCAAGAGAAACAAGGTGTCAGTGGGCAAAATTTCATATAAAAATAGGGAGATTTAGAATAAAGGTGAAAGAACAAATTTCAGAGCAATATTTTGGCTTTGGTTTAGTTTACTCTGGTCCGACCCTAGGCTAGGACTCCTCCTTTAAAGTCAGTGAAATTAATACATATTTACAACTTGGTTTCGGAACAATCGTTTAATTCCAAAAATAAGAAAATACAGTATTCGCCACAAAGGGTAATGATTTCTGGGCCATCCTGTATCTTTAAGTACCGCACATGGTTACTACAGTGGAACCTCTCAATAAGGACACCTCTGGGACTGACAAAAGCTGTCCATAATTGAGAGGTGTCCAGGTGTCCTGATTGCAGAAGTCAAAATGAATAGCAACGGTCAATTTGGGACTGAACATTGATGTCCTGAATAGAGAGGTGTCCTGGCAGAGGTGTCCACTAAGGGAGGTTCCACTGTACATGTATTAGGGGCCTGTCTCAGTGACTTCAAGCTATTATTAAACATGCATTTTACACTTGGTAAAAGGTACCATTAGCTTAAAGTCACTT
>NMRB01004400.1:7690-24416 GCA_002633025.1 Notospermus geniculatus
AAAAAAACTAAAAATATGTTCAGTCGCTGCTGTGGTCGCAAGGCCGGTCACCGAGAAAATCACTCGAAAAATCGCCCGTGGGGGCAGGCTTAAATTAAACAGGCCTGCTAAAATGCAGCAACCTCTGCTTTTGTAACAGCATCTCGTCGTTGTCTTCGCGTGCAGCCATGGCTCTCACTAGTAGACCTTTATTTCATTCAACAGTCTCGACAACAGTTGTCAAAGAGTTGTTGCACAGACACTTCAAAAACAGTCTGGCCCCACACAATAGCTGAACTGTTGGAGTGACAGTATGGACAAACTGAGAAACTTTTTTCAAAAGGGCCTAAGCCTTTTCAAAATCAATGGCATGCGTACCCTGAATAATGGTTTGACGACAAACCTATAGAAAACTGACACTCAATCAAACTCGCATAACACCTATGAAATGGGCACTATTCCTGCCACACATTACCCAGCCTGTTACCTAATATGTAGTGCTATATTTCATCGAACAGTCTGGATTATGAACTGTTGTTCCAGTATTAAATGCAGTCTGTGGCGTGGTGGCCGGGAATGGAATTGACATGGAACGAGATTTTGTTGTCGTGGTTTGGGTAAATACTTAGCCATTGAGACAATTGGTTGACTAGAGATAGGAGGGGTCTGCATGTTGCATGGGTTGTTGTTATTCATGGGACATGACCTTTGCTCATTAACCCTTCTAAAATCCTTTTTTGTGTGGAATCATGGCATCAACAACCCCATTGTAACTCGTTCTCATATTTCACAACAAAAGACCAGGTAGTACAACTAGTTGAAGTCCTTCATTGGTAACTTATTTTTTAAAAATTCTTGAAAACAAACAGTTTGCACCTCTGCTGGAGAGTGTGTTATGCCAAGGAGAATATCAAACTCCAGGGGCCGTATTTACGAAGCGCGATTAGGCCAACACGCGTGTAAATTCATAGTTATTCCTGAAAGTTAAGGGCCTAGAAAACCATTGTTTTGCTACCTTGTACGCTGCTTGATCGGCAGCGTTTACCCGCAGGATAATCACCCGTGGTTAACTTTCCTTTGTCTAGCTGCACGAGGAAAAAAGAAAAATTTGAACAACCTACAGGCCTTGCTTAGAGTCATTCAACTCTTTTCTTCGATCGTCCTGCACGTAAATGCAGTAATGTTAACCGCGTGTGGTTATCCTGTGGGTAAACGCTGCCGATGAAGCAGCATACAAGGTAGCAAAACAATGGTTTTCTATAGGCCCTTTGAATAACTATGAATTTACACCTGTGTTGGCCCAATCGCGCTTCGTAAATACGGCCCTAGTTGTCTTCACATTTTATTATGCTACATGGTCTTTTGCCCCACAGTCTCAGTCACACAGCTTACCGTGCCGTCTATAACGAGTGACAACACTCGGTTGGTTTCAACTTCAGTGCCTGTTGTTATTCTGCAGTTGCCTGACCGCTAGTCCGTACGGAATCAGGTAGCCGACACAGGGCATTTTGCTGTATATCGCTTCCCCTGAAAGTCTCGATCAAGGTCCACCGTCAATTGTTGAGTTCAGTTATCTACTATGTTCACTAACTTGCTAACTGCAGGCTTCCACCCTACAGGTGGATGTGCGATTGTGTGACGTTCATAGCTACTCCAAGGAGCCCGAAGCACTGTGGGTGCAGCTGTCTATTCATCGAATAGAACGAAGTGTCTGCAGCAGTTGCGAAATTCATCTGTGTTTCGCCCACATCAGGGTTTCTGCCAGAGGGTAAAATGGGTAAAATTCCGTACCCTTAAATTTTTCTAGGGTATGGATTCGTACCCTCAAAAACGTTGGGTAACCATTTTTCCATGACATGCCGGACGAAACCAAACAACCGACATGACCGGCGCGGGGATTTTATGCTTCAAAATACGCCGAAAATGGCACCAAACATCGTTTAAGAGCCATATTCTGAGAGAATGGGACACTTCTGGAGTGACCCCCCCTAGAATTCCTTGATTTTTGGCCCACAGGTACCTATAGTGAAATTGGCTAAAAAGTTGGCGACAGTATTATTTGTGACCCGGCACGACAAAATGAGTCAGAATGCGCACATAAGAAGACCCAACATGTCCAAGGTGACACCAACGGTTCGCTGATTTCAGGATTGTCTGCCCGTTGTGAAATTTGACTTCGTCGATGATTTCTGTGGTTGCTCTCTGGTTCCACCTTCGGCCTTCTTCTGTGCGACTTCCGACTCATTTTGCTGTGCCGGGTCACATTTGTGGTCTGAAAGTTGAGTTGAGTGGAGAAAGGTTACCTTTCTCCTTCATTCAAAGGATCCAATCCATCCCCTGAAGTTTCTGGCTCTTTATGGGGGTTTCAATATTGGCACAAGGCCATTGCCCGACCGCCAGATGCAGTGGATCAGTCCGACATGTGGTTGCTCAAATTTGATCATCTGAGCATCTTACTGCGCAGACCAGCTCTGATTTCACCGCCAGTTGTTCTCTAATGAAAATTCTACATTCAGTAAATAAACTTCACTTTGTGTTGCCATCTCATCGTTTGCGACTCTTCTTAGCAAACTAGGCCTAAAGTGACAGTTCCGACAGAGCCATCCATCTAATGAGGCGGTCTGACGATGTTTTGGCGGGAAGCCAAAAGAGACCAGTCACTCATCATCCTGGAACTCCACGAGTACTGGCTTGTCGCTAAGATGCAGTGACATGACTGGGAAGGCTGCTTTTATTGACTGGGAAATCTGCTTTTATTCAACGAAGTGGTTGGTTATTTACACGGCATCGTGAACCGAATGCCGGAAGTGTCGTTGCGTCCACGGAAAATTCTGACCAATCACATAAGAGTGCTGAGAAGCGCGCCATTTGACTCGCATCTATTTTTATCACATCCACGGGTCCGCGCTCCACGTGGTATTGTGTGTTGGGCTAGTTTAGTGAAGTTTGGAAGGATTGGGGGGGGGGCAAAAGCATGTATAGGGAATGGTTAGGGCTGGGGTTAGGGTCAGGCCTAAACGCATCAAGAAATTTCGTATTCGATGGCTGGTATCCAAGGCCGGTTAGCTCAGGCGGTAGAGCGCTTGCCTACTCATCTCAAGGTTACTGGTTCGAGCCCCACCTGTGGCACCCTTTTTTTCATCCTCCAAAGCCCTAGCTGCTGTGTTGGATGTTTTTTTCTCTCCATATTTAAATTTCGTTCTTTTTATTTTGGAAAAAGTTTTTTTAAAAGTCAAAAATGTCACCTAACAAATCGTCTCCGGCAGGCCTACTTCTAAGGAGTTTTTGATAGCCAGATTTTAGAGTTGGCAGTTGGCCGACACAATCTGGGCCCTGGCCTATAATCGGTAAAAGGGCCATTTTCACAAAAAGGGACAAAATAACGGTAAAAAATGGTCACTTGAAAAATTTCTTCGTTCTGATTTTTTTGTAAGACTAAAGTGGCAGTGGGACATTAGATTTGATGTGGATAGCTGATTAATTTTTAAAATGCCAGTTATTATATACACCAATTGTCCACTCCGTTATCACTTTTCAGCGTGCAAGTCAAGATTTCAGTTTCAATAACTTCAAACATATCAACTGCATTTGTCTTTCTGCCTTACAGGATGGTAATATTTGAAAGTACTAAAAGCTCTTGAATGTTCACACGAAAATATTGATGCTAAAACAAGTTTTTAATAAATTTTGTGTGTGGCTAAGGCATGTCCTGCGATTGTCTTTACCGTTATTGTTTTTCATAATGACTCAAGATTTCAGTTGGTTCTACATTTTTCCACCAGATGACTCTTTTACTCTCAAGTCTAGGTCATATTTGCCATTTTTGCATGGGAGGGCAATGTCAGAATCAGAGAGGTTCAGCAAATTCGACTGGTGTGAATTGGCACCACCAAATGTCACACTTATTATGTGTCTTTACCGTTAGTCAAATAAGTCAGTGTAGACTCCTTAGAAACAAGTTAATAACTGTTGTTTACTTTTCTCAACAATAGCTGCACAGAAAAATGCATGCATGCATTGAATATGTACAATGCAGGCATGACTGTGCAATGGTCATTGTCTTTACCGTATATCCTTTTTTGTCTTTACCGTTATTTTGGATGATAACGGTAGAAGACAACAGTATAAAATCTTGAGCGGGAGACATTGAAAAATGTTCACCGCTCACGTGACGCGTCTCGGCCAATCATATTCACGGATTCTCTCTTGAGGTACGATATCACCAAATGTCACACTTATTATGTGTCTTTACCGTTAGTCAAATAAATCAGTGTAGACTGCTTAGAAACAAGTTAATTACTGTTGTTTACTTTTCTCAACAATAGCTGCACAGAAAAAAGCATGCATGCATTGAATATGTACAATGCAGGCATGACTGTGCAATGGTCATTGTCTTTACCGTATATCTTTTTTTGTC
Organism: Notospermus geniculatus; assembly: GCA_002633025.1. NCBI lineage: Eukaryota > Metazoa > Nemertea > Pilidiophora > Heteronemertea > Lineidae > Notospermus > Notospermus geniculatus. Next base: position 12,087 of record NMRB01004400.1, read on the forward strand.
TTTACCGTTATTTTGGATGATAACGGTAGAAGACAACAGTATAACGGAGTGGAAACTAGGGGTGAAAACATACAAATTATAGTGTAACGGTAAAGACATTACCACTGAAATATAAAAGTTAATATTTTTACAAAAAATAATAATCTAGCATTGCTAGTGCACAACTGTCATCACTAACATGTCTACTAATTGTAAAAGTACTAAAATCCAGAAAACCTTACAACTTTTTTTATGAAATGTCTTTTACCGTTATTGTCCCTTTTTGTGAAAATGGCCCATGTACATGTATACCTCTAGGTTGTAGTGATTTCGGTGATATCTGATTCCTGACTTTGCCACTTCTTTTGCAGCCAAAGCCAAGTGGGTACCTCTTGACATAGAGCCACCAAAGGGAGGGCGATCTGGCCGAAGGAGTAAGAGTCGGGATGACTTGTCTTCACCGAGGATGAGACGCGACGCGAGAAGAGGAGAACTACCTCCGAAACTTAGAGATGATGCAAGAGGTTCAGATTCGGCGAACTGGCGTGATGATATGAGGGCGCCGAGTCCTCGCGGTGCTCATCGTGGTTCGCGGCGGGGTCGTGGACGAGGCAGGGGACGCGGTGGCGGGAGGTCACCAAGAAGTGCTGGTGATAGGCCCGAGTTCAACCCTGCTGCAACAGGTAAGATTCCGGTGATCTCTAACATTCTGTAGCCACTTCGCTTGAAAGGCCCGTTTCCACTACGGCAGATTACGCCGTGTTTTGCGGCAAGCGGTGCAGTTTTCAGAGGGCTTTGGATAATCCTTTGATGGCTCAACGATACAAATACAAATGTTACTTGTCCCAATGCCTGTGAAAACCGCTCCACTTGCCGCAAAACGCGGCGGAATCCGCAGTTGTGGAAGCGGGCCTTAAATCATGACTAGACTCTGCTTAATATGAGCATCAGGCCTGTGAGGTTCATAATGCCCGCTGTACACCATCAAATTTTTCATCAAATTTTCTGAATATGCTCAATAAATGCCTTCATGCGGGTTTATACATTGAAGCCCCAAAAGGTCCGGAATCTGAATTTCCAAAAAATTGGATCAAATTCAAAAATTTGATCGTGTACAGCAGGCATAAGTCTTCTTTACTAAATTTTTAAACTAAATACCGCCACGTTCATGACGTTCACATTTTCATTTTCTTCTCAGATTTCCAGTATTACAATAACTATGATGACCAGTTCTACGTTGACCCCAGCCTCAATCAGATGATTTCTGCTCCATATGGCACAGTATATTTCAACAGCCAGTTTCCTGTCGGTGTTGATGATCACATCGTTAAAGAGTATATTAGGAAGCAAGTGTAAGTAGTGTTGGAAATTATTCAACCTTCTGCTGAAATCTGATTGGAAAGACCAGGTTTGTGGTTATGACGTAGGACGCGATCTCAGCAATTTATGGCCGTAGGAACAGGGGGTGCAAGGGGCACCTGCCCCCCCCCCCAATATTTGGCTTGTCAAAAATAAAAAATTGGCAGGCTCAGTATTTGACTGCCTTTAGTCCCAAAAAGCCCAAGTCCAATAAACCAATGAACCACACTTACAGGGCTAGAGTGTCAAATTTTGCTCTCAAATGCCGGGAAATAGGGTAAAAGCGCTCTTATTTTGTCAAATTTTCCCGGGGAGCCCCCAGACCCCCTGCCGATATTTCGGCGCTGGCTGCTAACGACTACGGCTACGGTTCACCATTCCCCTCCCCCCCCCCAACTTCCAGGACGTTCCTATGGCCGTGCAATTTTGATTTTCACGACCAATTTGGCTGCAAATTTTCAAATTGAATGTCAGAAGTATTAAATGGAAAGAGGACAGCTGGTAATGTGAAGAGTGTGATCAGATGTCAGAACGTTTGAACTTGAAGCAGCTGCACCGTCGTGAAGTGTCCAACCCCCATAGGAAATCAGCATAATATGTTTTAGGTAAACATCGTCAGAAGTCTTAGCCTGGTACTCGAAATTTCAGTTCACACTTTGTGTTAGTGTTATTGTCTAACCCTTTCAGTCGGGAATAATTTGGGGAATAAATGCATCATAACCTTGAAAAATAGATGCCACTGAATATTTGGCCAGTTCTGACAAAAGAAAACTGGTCTCTCCTTTTGATAAACAATAGACAATTCTCAAATTGACGTAAACGAGAAAGATCTGCGCACTTCCGCCAAAATCACAACCATAACCTCGGTCTGAAACTGAATGACGTGACGCAAAGAACCCCACGACAGTGGCGTTGACGACATTGCGTCAGTCGACCATTGCTGAATCATGGATGGCGTCACGTCAGCTGGTTTCAGATCGAGGTTGTTGTGATTTTGGCGGAAGTGTGCAGATCTGTGAATTTGAGAATTGTCTGTCAAGCTGTTCTTCCACCAGCGCCCCGTTAGCTTGCCAAAGTTGAACCATGAAAGAGATCTGGGAGCCACGGTGGTATAGTGGTTTTGGGCCTCTGACTAGCAGTCAGAGGGTCCCGGGTTCGAATCCCACTGGGCGTGAGACTTTGGGCAAGTCTCTTTGCCTCACTGGCCTCTCTCCACCCAGGTGTATAAATGGGTACCGGTCAGAAATGCTCGGATTGTAGCGCTGAATGAGCAGTTCATCTGAGTTCTACTGAAAGGTTTCAGGATAGACTGGGGTTAAAGTGTAAAGTCGGATGACACCTCTACCGTTGTTGATATCAGACTATAAACCCAAACTTTAACTTTTTAACTTTAGATCTACACCATTGCGTCGCGAGTCAAGATTGGGACTGAAGGGGTTAACACCTTTGAAAAACTCTTGTCACTATTCATAAATCGTTCTATTTCTCTTACAGAGAATACTACTTCAGCGAAGAGAACTTACAACGCGACTTCTTCTTGCGACGTAAGATGGAGGTCGGAGGCTGGATCCCGGTCAGCCTGATCGCCGGGTTTCGACGTGTGCAGGCGCTCACACAAGATTTGAATGTCATGGTTGAGGTGGGCGATATCATCATAGAGGTAGCTTGTCCTTCCCACGAAAGATGTCTGGAATGAGTGCTTCAGTCCACTGTTGAAGGAACTCCTACAGTCATCTTTGAAATTTTTCCATGACCCTGAAATTTTTGTGTGCCCAGAAGTATGACCTGTTGTTCTGTCATATTTGGATCATCTCGCACGTTCAAAGGATTAAAAGCAAATCCCTTCTTTTCAATTAGGAGCGATAGAGCAAAATGAGTCATGTAGCTCTGAAATGAAACTTTTACTGCTAGACTCAAAAAGGGCCACAAAAATTAAGGTTTTGACAGAAATGCGGTTAACTGCTTGCACGCAAGACAAAACAATAAGCATCACTTTTGATGTTGCACCTGTTAACTAACTCATGTATTTGCACTTTGGTATGCAAGAACTTTTGTGTGCATTGTCAGAAGTTCACTGTCTGTGCATCCCTCAGTTTACAAGTGCCTAAGCCTATCCTTGTTGTGTGCTGGGTGCAGTATTGTTGTAGCGGCTGTAATTTGTGGCTTTCTGCCAATATTTGATGGCTTTTCTCATTTGCAAATTTGATGGTTTGCCCAAGGAATGCTAAATCACAGGAACATCAGCATTTCAATAGACGATTCTCGAATTCGCTGATCTGCGCACTTCCGCCAAAATCGCAAACAGAACCTCAATCTGAAACCAGGTGACGTGACGCAGTCCATGGTTCAGCAGTGGTCAACTCTGACACAATGTTTTCAAAGTCACTCTCGTGGAATTCTCTGCGTTACGTCATTCAGGTTCAGACCGAGGTTATGGTTGCGATTTTGACGGAAGTGCGCCGATCTTTGTTGTCAATGTCAATTTGAGAATTGTCTATTGAACAAATTACCGTTCAAGTGCATTTCAATCTCATATTCCTTGACTTAAAAAAATCAGATTTTGAAACAGGCATGATAAATACATTATCCGTGATCTTTTCCTATTTTCAGTCATTAAAAGACAGCACAGAATGTGAGATGTCGGAAGATTTTCAAAAAATACGCTCAACTACGAACCCCGATAAGTGGCGAATAGAAGTTCCCACAATCGCAACATCAACGTTGCATCCTGATGTGCCCGAGTTCATTCCAGGCCAGACTTATTATTTTCCACAGGGACACACCACAAGTAAGAATTTTCTTGCACACAAGAGATTAGGCTTGAAATCAAACTGGAGAAGCATTCCCCCATTACAACAATAGGAGCTGTCAGTCAGTTGACGAATATGAATCACTATTCAGTGCCTAGCGGACCCATTCATGCTTGATTGAGCACCAATCAAGAGAATTTTACATTGTATAAAGTGCGGCTGACTGCCTCTCTTAAACTGGGTGAAATACTGGGTGGACATTTTCTTTTGGGTATCACTACATATGTGACCCTCCACAGCGCAACCAGTCGCATGTCGCTCAGAAGGTGAGCCGCAATAAACTAAGATGACACCAGGAGAGAACGGAAGAAATAGATTATTTCAGATTTCATAACAGACAGACAATATTGAAAGTGACAAACATTTGGTCTCAACCTGCCAAGCTAAGAGCGACATGCGGCTGGTTTTGCTGTGGAGGGTCACATATCAGTAATTTATGCCCAGAACAAGCAAGAGACAAACTGTGGAATTACAGGAGACCAGGGGCCGTATGCATAAAACATCTTAAGTGTAAAATTTCCCTTAAACTATTGTTCCAAACAAAAGATGAGGGAAATTTTACACTTAAGATGTTTTATGCATACGGCCCCAGGTTGCTTCCAAAACCATAGATGTCGATTGTACTTATTGTGTTTGTGTATGGGTCTGTCATGTCGTTATAGGACCGCTGACTATGGTGACATCTGAAGGCGGTAAAGACTCCCATTGCTGCTCTGATGAGAAATCTTCTAATATTTTGATCAAATAATCTGATCTTAACTACCGGTACATTAAAATGCAGAGTTTCTGAGTTACCAAAATTTTACTATTTCAGCGTCTGCTCCAGAATCGCCACGAGATGTGGCAGACGATGAGGAGGAGTCCCAAGACGAGGTGCACGAACGAGAGGTGCGGTCAAAACAGAGTAGCGCCGAGTCAGGCTCCAATAAACAAGCAAAGATATTGTCATCGAGTGCTCCTGAACAGACTGACTGGTCGGAAGAATGGAAGGAAGTCAAAAGAAAACCAAAATTGCCGAAACCAAAGAAAGTAGGTTGAATTTAATTCCTGCTTCTATCCCCAAACAACACGCTCACTGTCTCTGTTGCGTGTGGAAGAAGCCTGGGCTTGAATGAACTAGAATCTCACCCGGTACTGGTTTCCCCATTTCAAAGCTGAAAAAATAGGCAGTTATTGAACCTAAAGGCCAATTTACAGGATGCAATTTGGACGTACGTCCAACGACGATGTGATTTTGTCGTACGATTGTGGCGGATCAGAAGTTCTGGATACACAGTCCGATTTTATTCATCCGTCAATACGGAGAGACTTATTCTTCGTCAAGCGCGCCAAGTACATGACTTCAATGCAGCCACCTGATTGGTTGAGTTCTTCTGTCCTTCGTCCAATATTGGAAGACAATAGAACATCCATTTTGTGCATCCGACATCACGAAGGTCATCAAATTTTGTCATACATTGTAGGTGCAGTTTACACGAACTGATTTGGACGTACGATCGTGTTGGATCCGTCAGTCGGATGTAAATTGTGTAGATGTAAATCGTGTAAATTGTGTAGATGTAAGTCATGTAAATTGGCATCAACAGAAGACAATTCTCATGTTTTATTTGTATATTATCCTATTCTTCAGGAGCAACCACGAGAAAACGAACAGGAAGAGCTTGACTTCATGTTCGATGAGGAAATGGAGGGATTATCGGGGCGGCGGAATCAGTTCACAGAAGATTGGTCCGACTCGGATGATGAACTCGAGGATGTCGACATTAACAAAATCTTAATTGTAACGCAGACACCACCGGCATTCCGCAAGCACCCGGGAGGTGATCGGACCGGAGATCATACGTCCAGGGCCAAAATGACATCGGAGTTGGCCAAGATCATCAATGATGGCTTGGTTTATTATGAGGACGATCTGTGGGAGGAACATGTCCGGGTAAGTTATTTGAATTCCGTGATAATATTGCCCTTGAACTCGGTACAAAATTTTGCTTTATCATGTTTATTCCTTACTCAAAAAAAAAACAGGCTGAATCAGCAGAATGAACATGTTTTTTTTGGCACTTATGATTTTCCGTGCTCTTTTTTGCAGCGTAATCCATTCAGTTCGCTTCAAGATTTGAAAGACTCTTTTGTAAGTACTTAACTTATGACTTATGTATTGTGTTCCTTGTCATTCACTTCATTGGATTTGGAAGTGTATTGTTCAACATATTGCATGAAGAAGATACATTCAGTATCTTGTCATACCCTCCATGTAGTTTGTAATGTCAGAACTATTCGTGTCTTAGTTTTCGTTCAAATATTTATTCAGGTCAGTTGCTCTATAAGTTGGCTCTGTTTGATATTATACTTTGTTAATTTTCCTGTGAAAGCAAAATATCAACTCTAGGAAACTTGGCTGATTACAGTACATGCAGAGTTCTCACTCGCGCTATTTTTTAGCGTATATACGCCATAGATGCCGATTTCACGCCATCTCTGCCTTCCCCAAGCACAAAAATTATGCTTATTTAATTATCAAAAACGTCATTTCTGCGCCTTTTAATCAGAGCAGAAGCACTTCTGTGCGCCTGCTTCCTTTTGCTGAGCGCAACCCAAAATCATTGCACTGAATCTGCTGAATTACGCCCGACCATGCTTGCTTCAGAGCGGTGAACTACGCAGTCCTTTGCGCATCTCTCATTCAGCATACTTCCCAGGCTGAGCTCCATCTCACCTCAACTTGGTGGTGATTCATTGTCTGTTGACCTACAGGTGTCTTATCAAACATTCAGCTAGTTCCATGAGTCAGACGGTCGTCAGTGCCAACGGCCTTCGTGGAATTGAATGATTGACGGGTCATAAACACAAGTGGCACGCGGCATCCTTTTGATGTCTGACGGAGGTTTGAGGTTTGATGAGAATGTCGTCTGCTACTGCTCTGACTTGTGGAGAGCTGGATGAAACAGGCCTATAATATTTTCAAAGGCCCAGAGTCACTTTGCCTTTGTGTGATAGGCTACGTAGGACGAATTAACCCTTGATGGTTGAAGATGGCAGAAGCTTATGCTCAATGCAAAACTCAGTTGTGTTTACTAAACTTCACCAGTGACCTGACAATAGTAAGAGCTCACCCAATGTCTATGGAGCACATCTGTACATTTAGGGAAGCTAGAAATACGCCTTAGTTAACGTGGGTTAAGCACGTTTTGTGTGCTAAGTTCAAGAGTCAAAGCACATTTTTATGCTACTAATATTGAGAGAAGCTCAGAAAATATGCTAAGTTCAGTGACAGAAGCATTTTTTGTGTGCTAAGGCAATTTTCCAAATGAGAACCCTGTACATGTATTTTGATATTCGAATCATCTTAATTGTTACAGCAAGATTTACAGCAATACAAAACTATCAAAACGATAAGCAAAGAAGAATACGACAAAATCCACCCAACGGCAGCTCCAGTTGACCCAAATCAGAAGGTGCCACCCCCTCCCCCTCCAATGGTGGTCAGCATAACACCGACGGAAGGTAAATTCAGTTGTGATTTGTAGTGTACTGTTTGTAAGGGGGGAAATTCGGGTGCATCAGACCTTGATCAACGTCAGGGTTCGTCACGGGTCAATTCGAATACAAATCTTCATCAACTGATGTGTGCATTAACCCGATAGGACGTCATATTACGTCATTACGAAATTCGGGGAATCCCCCAAAACACCCGAGGATCGTAGCTTGCGTAAGGCGTAATAGTACGCCTTGCAAGGAAATGGTGCTTAGGACGTTATATCACGTCTGCAACCTTTTGTGTCAAATGCTTTTTTTGGCAAATTTTTTTTCGAGAGAAAAATTAGAACTAAAAAAAATTACACAGTTAATGGGTTAAAATGCGAATTCTGTGTTATCATTTCCAGTGAATGCTGATACAACGGCAGAAGCAGGTGCATCTGAGCAAGAAATTAGTGAATTAGGTTCTCGGACGCCGCGCACACCGAGAAGTCGAAAAGCTCCACGGTTCTACCCGGTTGTCAAGGACGGCAGCGCGCCACAAGATCCTCAGACTCCGAGGAAGAAGAAAACGAAACATAGTCAGAATCCAGTGCTAGAAAGTCATGTCGGTTGGGTGATGGACTCCAAGGAGCATCGGCCAAGGACCACCTCATTATCCCAAAGGTAGGGTACATTCTGTGACTAGTGCTCACTGTGGTGTTATGTGAACATTTTTGTGGATGCCCCTTCAAATTGTTGTCAGCCAATGGCATAAAAACAGTAGCTGTATCACCACATGTTAGGAAGGGCATTCCATAAACTCTTGACCTGGTTTTGTTCGGCTCATGTCCAACCTCCAAATTTCTCCAACAAATACATGATAAAAGAGCATCAAAATCATTTTCTTTTCCCTCGAAAGGAGCGCAAGGTTTGCACTTTAAAATTGGGTTGTGGAAAATAGTCAAGTTTTCACACAATATTTACTTCAATGGGGTACCGGCGTGCCCAAAAGAGGTGCTGGCGAACAACTCAATTTTAACACAAAAGCGCATGCGCTGCGACGTTGAAAACGTCATTGACGTTGCACATAGTTTACTATTTTAGCGTAAACAACAGACTGAAGAACATTGTCATTGATTCTGAATGATGCATCGCACATAATGTCACTGTCTATTGTTTACGCTAAAATAGTAAATTTTATCGATGAAATTCAACATGTTCCCGCTTGAATTTTCATTTGAAAACATTCAGATATGTTGAGTCAGTCCTATACTTGATGATAAACATGTAAAATTAGAAATTCAGTATACTACTTTAGGTATATTAGGGCTAGAAGTAGGGTGTAGTTTCAGAATTAAATGGCAAATAACATTGGTTTGACTTTTGACATCATAGTTTTAACTGAGTTGTTCGTCAGCGCCACATCACAAATTAGTTCCGCCAGCTTAGCTTATGATTTGTCCTGTTATTTTCTTCTATTCTGGCATTGTTCCTATCTGCGGAAAGTTATTTCTGTTGCATAACCTGTGGCTTCCCAGAGTTCACTTCTGTTCTTGGTTCTGGATTGGTACTTCAAGGTTCTGTGCTTCTGTCTCTTATCACCTACTTCACTATCTTGTCTATAAGGGGGTCTGATGCTGCAGATATAATCCTGAACTGTTGATTTGTTGCTCCCTGCAGCTGAGGTGTATGGCAGAGGGTTCGGGGCGTAGCTAGCGGGGGGCAGGGGGGCAAATGCCCCCAGAGCAAAAAGGGATTTTTCCTCTAAAATGTCATTTCCCCTCTTCAGGCCAAGTTATTTTGGTGGATTAGATGTGGGGAAAATGCATCTGAGAGGATGTAGATTTTCAGTTTTTTTCTAGGGGAGGACCCCAGACCCCCCTCCGGCTTCGCCCTCCAGACTAGCAATTTTGCCCCCTAGGCCATAAAAGCTAGCTATGCCCCTGGGATTTGTTACTTGTGGTCATTCAATTTTTCTGCTCCACCAAGGCCATTCCCTACATTTATATCAAACCTCACACGAGAATCAGGAAATCGGTTTCACCCAGGTGCATCAGTTTGATGAATGCTCGCAATCATTCTTTCTGATAGAGTGTCAATCCTTGGCCTTGTTTGTGCTTGTTTGCCCTCAACTCTTATTGGGCAGTTTTGCTACATTTTCAGTTTAATTTGTTAATGTAAGAAATACTTTATCCAGAAAATCAGCTTGAAGGGTGTTCATAGTTGAACAGATAGTACCCGCTTTGCTTCTTTCATGAAATTGTATGGACTGGTTCTACTCTGGTGAATGCATCTGCCCTTTATTATCTTTATCGAAAGTCCTATCTAGAGATGTACCTCTGCCAGTTCTATAACCAATAGCTTCCTCATCTAAACTGAGATATTATTTCTAACTTTCAGTCCGTCAGAAAGTCAAGTTTCAACTAGTTACGGAACGCCACATTCCTTCCCGGCTTTCCAACATCCATCACACGAACTGCTCAAAGAAAACGGCTTCGTTTGGCACGTTTATCATAAATATCACGCAAAATGCTTGAAAGGTAAGAAAGCCTTCATTATCACCTCTCTCCTTTGGTCATATTTTTCAATTTATCAGAAAACTTCGTGACAACATTTCAAATAGATGGTAAAGGGACTGTTCATTTTCGTCAATTGAGGAATCTGAGTTGTGATCCTTGAGAAAATGGAGAAAGCTATGAAGCTGCAAATTGGAGCGATCATTCTGTACAGCACAAGAAATAATCCCTGCAATTTGCAAGTGCATAGCTTTTTCCGTTTTCCCAAGGATTACAACTCAGATTCCTCAAGTGATGAAAATGAACAGCACCTTTCCAGCTGACCGTATGCAGATCGTAAAGCCTTGACCTGTTTCGTCCACATTGACTTGTTGAGGACGAAGACACTGCTAGAGAAACAGTAGCAATACTGGTTTGAGGTGATTTCGCCATGTCACCTTGAATAATCAAAGCTACTTACACTGGTTTGAACACCTGTCTTTTGGATGGTAAATTTGCCATGACCCGGTGCAGTTCGTAAAGCCTTGACCTGTTTTGTTCACATTGACTTGTTGAGGACGAAGATACTGCTAGAGAAAGAGTAGCAATACTGGTTTGAGGTGATTTCGCCATGTCACTTTGAATAATCAAAGCTACTTACACCTGGTTAGAACACCCGTCTTTTGGATGGTAAAGTTACCATGACCCTGTGCATATTGTAAAGCCTTGACCTGTCTAGTTCGTGTTGACTAGTTGAGGACGACGATACTGCTAGTGTAAGAGTAGTAATATTGGCTTGAAGTGATTTGCGATGCAGTCCAAGAAAACCCGTCAGATGTTGCATTTGAGGAAAGTGTTAATGGCCTTGGTGAACCTGCACATTTCAATAGCTGAAATGTACTTCGTAAAGGGTAAACAGCCCTTGTTCAGCGACATCTGACGGGTTTTCCTAGACCGCCACACATTTGCTAGTGTCACCTTGAGTTAATGAAAGCTATATATTCTTGCTCTACTAACCTTTCAGAACGCAAAAAGTTGGGTATCGGTCAATCCCAAGAGATGAACACGTTATTCCGTTTCTGGTCATTCTTCCTCCGTGAGCATTTCAATAAAAAGATGTATCAAGAATTCAAAACACTTGCTGTAGAAGATGCCATCGCTGGATACAGGTTTGTTTGCCAATATTGCTCACGATTACGCCCCACAACTCAGGCAGCACCACAGCCGAACACATGGCTTCCAGGCGCGTTCATGATTGTGGAATACTAATTCGTTGTTGGCCATGCAGTGATGTTAGCAGCATTGTGATTGGTCAGTGATGAGACATGCTCCAATTGTCATTTGCTTTGTTAGCCCGCTTGGCCGCAAGGCCCAGCAGGGCTTATGCTGTGGTTGCGGTCATTGAGTGGTGGTCTGTCGTGCGTTAGGACGTACGGCGGTACGTACGGCGATACGTCCGTAAACTTTTGGTTTGTTAGCGCTCTAGCGCCTTTATTTTTTGACGAATCTTTTTGGTCTTTGGTGGGTCTATATATGGGCCTAAGATCTAGGTTGAGTTCGATTTTGAGCACGATTGGATTCCTATTTTGGCCTCCAGGGGGCGTTTTGTGAAAAATTTCAAAGGGCTATACTTTGATAATGGTTTGAACTATCGTGTTGAAAGTTTGTACACATGTTCCTCTAGGTTATAGCAACTTACAGACAAACTTTCGGTGAAATCTGATTCTTGACTTTGCCACTAGGGGGCCAAAACCAAAATCACAGGAAGTGCTATTTCTCCATAACCAAGAGATGAATTTTTGTCAAATTTTTATCATGGGTATATCTAATGAGAATACATAAGATAATACCCGAGTTTTTAGTTTGACGTACTTTTCAAGGTCACAGAGGTCAAAGTTCATCTGAAATTACGAAGTTGGCAATTTTTGTAATGGTCTCACCTTTGCTTTGAAACTTTGCACATATCTAACTCTAGGCTGTAACAACTCAAAGACGAATTTTTGGCAAAATCCGATTTTCACTTTGCCACTAGGGGGATGATGATGATTCCCATCACCATGCTTCAAGCCAAGCGGGCACAGTGCCATTGGCACTATTTTTGGGTTCTCTTTCTATCATGTCATACTGTTTGTATTTCTCGCAATTATACTCACCCGCAACTCAGGCAGCACCGCAGCCGAACACATGGCTTCCAGGCGCGTTCATGATTGTGGAATAGTAATTCATTG